>VXAD01012710.1:1582939-1677670 GCA_013399195.1 Dicrurus megarhynchus | reverse complement strand
AAAAAAAAAAAAGCTGAAGTCTTTACCTTCTGATGCAGAATCAGACTCCCTTCCTGCACTGATGTGAATGATCCTACTCTTAGTAGTGAACTACAGGAACCTCACAACTTGATTTTGAGACAATTTTTTTGGCATTTCTCTTCAGAGAGGAACAGCAAAAAATACAAAATTACACCTTCAAACATTCAAAGGAAAACATTTTATTTCTAACTTTCTTAGAAAACAACAGTCAGGTGGGACCAGCTGATTGACTAAGCAGTGAATTGAAGGGCAGCACTGGGTAATTCTACATCCTGTGTTAGATATGATCTTTACTTCACCAAGAAAAATGAAAATACACAGCAGAATATGTGGCCCACCAACTGTGGGTCACAATGCTAACAGCACTTTAAATATTGACACTTTTAAAGCCAAGGTAAATTAAACAGCAGGTATTACTGCATGAAAGCGAGAAGATAAATGTTTCCCTATGTGTCTCCAATTGCACAGAAAGAGCCAAAGAAGTTCCCTTTGTGCCCTGAAACTGTATATCTTAGTAGTGGTGCAATGCAAATTCTCAAACCAGTAGTCAGTGTAGCAAAACCAACCGGGTCCCAGGACTCTCTTTTGCCAACAGGCACTGCAGCAGAGAAGTATCCTTTTTTTAATAGGGTTGTCATCACATGAAGTCTCACACTCCTGGAAATTCAAGACTGAGCTAAGATCAGCCCACTTTGTTAGTACATAACTTATTTGAAATTACTTTGGTTGTACCAAAGCTACCCAAGTTAAAACACGTATTAATGATGTTGATGAAAATTGCAACTTAGCCGAATAATATGAAGTAAGAGATTTTTTTTCAAAAATAACCTCTCAGTCTACATGTGCAATCTACAGTAGCTTAAGATGCCAAAATCCTCAAGTTCAAATATTTACTGCACATGGGAAAATCTTGTTTACTTGCACATGGGAGTCTTGTTTCACGACTACTTGACAATCACTTGGAGAAACAAACCATCACAAAACTCATCAGGACTAATTGCACATGCATGATTTCAAGTTTCAAGACTATCTGAAACTCAGCTATTACACTGCCTTGCTGCTTTATTCCCTCTAACTATGTAACACTGATATATCTATTATGCTATTTTTTTCCATTAAACCTGAGCCATTATTATACTTCTTCATTAGTGGGGATGAAAAAAACCAATTTAATAAAAGAAAAAAAACCCCAAACAACAAAACCCCAAACAACCCCACAGAAACAACACAACTGCCCAGGGGCCTCAAAGCTGAATTTCAAGGTAAGTCTTCTTGTGTTCCTTGCCAGAAGGAAAGAGGAAGCAGAAATATCCAGTGAAACACACATAGCCAAACAGAATGCAGAAAAATTCCCCCCAGCTAACATTAAGAAAAGAGCAGAGATGTGGAAAGATGAAAACATCCAAACTAAAACAACATTTAAAATATATTATATGGAGTGGTGACTTGTTTTGCCAAAGATTAATTCAAACAGATGTTTCTGTTCCTGTTATCCTACCTCTGGTTCTTTGCCTGTGCCTTCCTTTAAGTAGAAAAACATGAAAATACTTTTAGCTGACCCACCCTGAGGGAGAAGAAAGACTGACTTCTGAAAAGTTGGCCATTCTCAATTTTTTATCTTTCCCAGCAATTTGGTTATGAATTCATTGTATATCACAGCAACAAAACCTTTCTTAGCTATCAGCTGATTTTCTTAGAATTCTGCAAAGATTTGCCCACGCCACTATAAAATGGCTGCAAGGACAGCTGTGCAGTTGGGTAGGAAAGACTGTAACTGAGTAAGCGAGATGAGACTCAGATCTGAGCCAATGCTTAAAAAAGGAGTAAAATACTCCAGGTTTTCCTAGTTGAAAAACTCCTTGAGAATGCGGTATCTAACAAGGTAAAAGCAAAGACAGCACAAGTTGCAAGATCTAAATGCTTCTGTCTTTGTTGTCTGATCAGCAGGGCACAGATCTGTGCCATTCACAATAACACGGGTGATCACAGATTTGATGGCATAAGAAGACCTAAATTATGTAGCTACAGAAACAACCAGGAGACTTCTACAGTTTTTCAACAATGCTTTCTCCAGTTGTACACTGTGTATTCCAGTCTGTTTTTAAAAAAACAATCAGTTCTGCTCTGCTGTGGCTTTTCCTTCCTCCCTTCACATTTAGAGACCATTATTTAGTTATTTATTTTTGGTAATAAAGTCTGCAGGCATCACTGTTCAAATAAAATCCCAATATCCCCACCACAAATGCAGAAGTCTGGCACTTTCTTCATTGACTAGAGAATGAGCTGGCAGAGCTAAAAGCTTAAGCCAAGCTTTTAAGATTTTTCTGATTCCTCTCTCTCTCATTCTCCCCCACCCCCCGCCCCATTAAATCTTGGAGTAAAAGAAGATTAGCGCAGATGGATGAAAATATTTTTTTCCACTTCAGCATTTGCTGTCACTATTGAGTGCTAAGCGGGTTCTCATATGGTGTCAGTGGAAAGATGGAAATTCCTACACTTCTCTTAAATATAATCACCTTGCCACAAAGCAGGAAAAGAAGAAAAATTGGCTGTTTATTTTGCCTGGATTGTGTGTGATTTATCCAGCAGAACCTGTAAACATCATAACATCTCAAATTGATGCGTTGCCTTTCATCAAAGTTCAGCTGGCTGCTTCTGCACCACACCAATCTGTTCCTGGCTCACTGTGCCCAGCCAGTAAATTGACCTGGACCCAGGAAAGATGAAAATATGCAGACTTAAAGTAATCCCCCTTGCTGAGCATGCAGGCACATGGTGGGATTAACTGGGGAGGGAGCACGGGGGAGATGGCTGGGGGCTGACGGCCACCACTGCTGCAGCTGCAGGATGGATGGAGGGATAGGTGGAGGGATGGCTACAGGCACAGCACCCCTCCTGCTGCAGGATGGATGGAAAGCAGGATGGAGGGATGGCTACAGGCACAGCACCCCTCCTGCTGCAGCTGCAGGATGGATGGAAAGCGGGATGGAGGGATGGCTACAGGCACAGCATCCCTCCTGCTGCAGCTGCAGGATGGATGGAGGGATGGGTGGAGGGATGGCTACAGACACAGCACGGGGCAGGGCTGGCAGGAGGAGGGAGGGAGCCAGGCTCCCTCAGCTCCCAGCCATTCAGAGCTGCACACTCAATCACACCCTCCTTAACAAGTGCACGTGAGCCAACAGTCCTAGGAATCTGAGTGCTGCCATCCCATAGTTAAATAGGCCCTTTACCATGAGTAACCAAAAGGGGGACAAAGGAAAAATAAAATCAGCACGGTATTTTTACACGTTGCAAATGTTGCAACATCAAATAAATGTAACCAAAGTCATTCATCCCTGACTGGTAATTAGAAAAGAATCAGCTAGCTAATGACTTCATATTCCTAATAAACATTCAGATTACAACTGGATTCAGTCACAGGTGATCACCCTGCTTTCACAACTAAGAGAAATAGTCACACTACAGATTCAATGTAGCAGCATTAAATGTCCCCAAACCACCCTTATCTCCAATAGGGGAAAAACAAGTAGCTGCTTAGGCAGTCACATAAGGATAAATTACTATTGCCATGAACAGCCACTGTTAAAGTGTGCTTTGGTTATTTAACGCTATTGAGTACGTAAAATAATGAATAAAATAAAATAAATATTTTACTTAATAAATACGGTATAATAATTAAGCCTCATTAGTAACCACATTTCCTCTCAGTTGGAAAATACACATTTTAATTACCAACAGTTCTGCATAAAGAGTGAGAAATCCACTTCAGAAATCTCTACATCTGATCTAAACCAGCTTTGTCATTCACAATGAGAATATCTTCAGTTCTGAAGCCCACGGATTACCTGGACAAACAAAACAAAAAAGCCTGTGATATTCAGCTCTACAGGCCACCAGCACACATGGACACTATGATGTTCTTGCATCTTCCCTTTTCTTGCTCCTCCTCTTGTAATCCTGATTTCCCCGATTCCTTACAGCCCATCTCTTCTAGCCATGAAGTCCCTTTAATCTGCTCTAATTTTACACGGAATGAGAATCACAGGACTTATTTTTAATGGATGCAGATTATCATCAAGGCAGGGGTTATATGTACCTTTTTTCCCTCTGTATAAAATCTGTGCCACTTTAGTTCTCTTTGTATTACAGAAACTTCATGGGGACCTCCCCAGTGTCCACCACCAACATAAATCAGGCTTGGATTTGCTAAAACATTCTGACTTTTAGAAACAGAGTAAAAGATTCTTCCCATTTCCTTCACCCTTCCTTACCAAGGCCAAAGCTGATTTTTAAAGGCATCCTGAGCAATCATCTAAATCAAGGTTCAATTCAAATACATTTTGAAGCAGGTACATCAAAAAAACAGTCTTGAACTGCAGAGAGAGTCAAGAGTTTGCCTGTTCCTCCACAGTATCATCTGCAATGGCAGATCAAGGTTGAAGTGCACAACAAACACAAATTGCTCCTAAAATATCTTAATGTCAGCTTAGGAAGAGCTGTGTCTTTACATAGCACTGGGTTCTGGGTCTGGACAAGCCGAAGGTCTTTTAACTGTCCAGCCAATTCCAAATAGCCAAATATTTCGGCATTAACTGAAATTCAGTGTTTTTCACATGGAAGAATTCCCCAATCCTGGCAATCAGAATTCAGCTATGGTAAACTAGTTCCTCCGTAACTTAAACACACCAAGATGATCAGAGATAAAACACATAAGGAAGGAAGTATCTGGAGCAAATTTTGCAAGTATTTTGCTAAATATTATATGTTCCTCTCAAAGCATCTTTCACATACTTACAGATCACAGACTGTATGGAAAAAATATTCTAAATTATGAGAGATTCAGAAAATCACATACTTTTGCATCTGGAATTCAGTAATTACTTTGCTTTGTTACTATAGTAAGTGCATTGTTTTAAGAGAAGTCACACAGAATTCTCTTTTTTCGGTCATACTGCTAACACTGGTCATTTGAAAACATCCCATTGAATGCACTAGACGGTAAAGTATCACTGCTTTCCAGGATCTGAAAAGATAATGGAATAGTTTCTGGAAGCTCAGTTATAATCTTTATCTGAATGTCAAGATGTTTAACTATATTATACTTATCTAAAGATTTTGTGTATTTAAATGATTATTTCACTAGTGGTTTAAAAGCGAAAGAATTGGGTTACCCTATGCATATTTAAGAAACGAAGATTCAAAATGTGCAAAGAACAACATTCGGATTTCAGTGGAGAGTACATATGACACTGGTCCAAATGCAGAACAGTGGGAGTCTGATGGGTTGAGAAAAGGACAGGGACAAATCAGTCACCAGTTACCACACGGGCCAAACAGACACCCTCAGATCTTTGTGTGTGCAGAGCTGTTTCTCTCAGATAGTCTCACTCCCCTCCCCGTCTGCCACTGCTGTTGTGCAGGGCCTTTCCTCTTGGTGGATCTGTTATCCCAGAGGCACGACCATCGTGGCTGATGGGCTCAGCCCTGGCCAGCAGCAGCTCCATCCTGGAGCCAGCTGGCATTGGCTCTGTCAGACACAGGGGAAGCTTCTGGCACCTTCTCCCACTACCAAAACCTTGCCACTCAAACCCAATGCATGAGCAAAGTAACAGCTAAATAATCTTCCAAAAAGATTTTCCAGCAAACACAGTAAAGAATAGGCAAAGTTCCCCTTCTGCCACTGTTCCAGGTGACAACCTGACCCCAGAACAGCGGGATTATAGAGAACTGTATGTACGTTCTCTGGCAGAATCTACTTACTGAAAGAGAAGGGGGAGGAAGAACTATTCACTACACTCACTTTCTTCTGTAAATGCTCATTTCCCATGTGTTTGGTGAAAGCAGGTGCTTAAACAATCCACACACTGGAATATCAACACAAACAATTCTACAGTATAGCTCCACTACACAAATTATTTTTAATATCAGAAGGAAAAGAAAAAGCTTTTCTCAGAGAACACTGCATCCTCAAAGGCAGTTCAAGGTCACATTTCTTATATTGTATTTACTGTCACATAGTTTCATATTATTTAATATAACAATTGAGTATCTATTTAAGATATGACATGCTCAAAGGCTCTGAAAAGAACTCTATCCTCTGAGGTAGGAAGGGGTAAATAATCCTATTTACAGCCAGACTTCCAAAAGTCTTTAGCCTATTCCTGTGTCAGATGACTCAACTAAAGTGCTTCAAGTTTTTCCTCCAGATTTTACATATTTAAGAAAATAGGAAACACTGTTCCATCTAGCACACTCTTCTAGCCTGTGATCAGACACTCTCATTACATCCAGGCAAGTTTAAATAACACTATAAATAGAAGCAAGTTTTATGCTTTCTTAATACATAAAACACTAGCTGCCATTTAAAGCATATACATTAGAAATAATTCCTTTTATTTGATTGGTCTAAGTTTGCACAAGAGTTATTTTTAAAGGTCTTTGCAGCATAATAAGTGTTACTCTAGTGTAGCTTCTACTACACGCATTTTCTACAAAAAAAAAGTAATTTCTCAATGATGGGAATCCTGTGCCTCGGGACACAGAAGAAATAAGTGGAAAAAGAAAATGGATTCCATCACTAGCATCCTAAGATGCTATCGGATGTCACCACACCTGAAGCAATCAAAATAATATGAAAAAGTCGATTTTATTTGTCCCCTTAGAGTGAGAGTCCTCATGGTGAGCAGGAAGCTGTCCACCCCAGCAGGCACCCCTGCACTATGAGCCCTGTGTTTTGGTTCTGTCCTGCAACACTCCACTGACCCCATCTGTTCCCAGGGCACCTGCACAGCTAGAAATGATCTCTGGGAAAGGTGCCATGTCCTCTGAACAGCAGTTAAGACAAGGGTCACCCCTCTGTCACCCGTATTCAGAAGCCTACAACATGCAGAACCATTATGGATTTGTGGTAATTATGTTTTTCTCTATCAATCCCTCAAGAAGTCAGCTTGAACAGAACCTATTAGAATCTTATTAAGAGTCTGGAAATGAGTCAATGGGTAAGGAGTTCCCAAGTTCCCCTTCCACAGAGGCTCCTTACCATGTGTGTATTGCTCATATGCAGGGTTTGTCTGCACTGTTCACTGCACTGACTTGTTCCACATTTCCACATCACCGTTTTACATCTTTTACATCTCTGTCACTCCTTTGCACTGAATCTTAAATCACACTGATTTCCTTCGCCACAAATCATAACAGGGACAACAACAAAATCAGATTTCACTGGGAACAGATTTAAATTGATTTTTCAAGGGATTTGGACAAGCAATTCTGGTAGCACCTACTACAAATCCTTGCCAATAATTAGGGCTGTTAAATAAGAGCAACCTGTTCTCTTCAAGGTGCTATCAAAAAGAGGAAAACACCTGTCTTCAGGAGGCCTGGGCCAAACCTGGTTATGCACATCCCTTTGCTCTGTCCCAGGACCTGACAAAGGTATTTTTATTTGCCTGGTCCCACTCCCTTGCCCAGAAGGATCCCATAAGGAACTGAAGGGTGCCCACCAGATACCACCACAGATCACTGCAACTCCACTGTCGAGATCTTCCCTTGGACATAAACCCTTCAGAAGCACATGTTCTCCCACACACATCCCAAACCATTCTTCAGGTACATTTCGAGTCAAATTTCATTTTCTTATGTGAGACAACAGGTTCCTTTATTACCTTGGTATTAACAGTAGAGAACCATCGAAAGGTTTGAGTTGGAAGGAACCTTAACGACCATCTAGTGTCAACCCCCTGCCATGAGCAGGGAAAGGGAAACCTGTCCCTGGGTGTGTTTGAACCACCAGTCTTTCAGTTAACAGCCCATGTTTCAATATTTCTGCTAACAATGGCTCTCAGGCCATATTATATTCATTGTGTGTTCTGGCTGGCTAATAATTTAATCAGTAGTAGCCAGTAAATGAGTAATTTTCCACCACTGCGACACTCTAGCAATAAGTTATAAAAATACCTAAGAAGCTGAAATGCAAAGTAGACTGCCAAGTATATATTTAGGAGTGGGAGTAACTCCATAATGAGATCCTTACTGACTAATACATGCCCATTCAGTAATTGAACAGCTTTCAGAATCAACTTAATTAGAAAGGAAGATGGATTAAAATACAATCTCTCAAATAAGAATTTCACTTTACTCAGGAAATCAAAATGGTTTTTTTCTCTTTAAATGTAAGCATTCATTACCAACTTTGAGTAGAATAGTTCATTTTTAGCTGTAAATATGAAAAGTCCTAGAAGGATCATCTCATTAACTCCTTCCCACACAAAACCAAAATCATAAAAAATCCTGGTACTTAACAGAGATCTTTACAACAAAACTGTTGGCTATAGAGTGCACCCAACAATACTGAGCTGAATTTCACAACTCATAAGTCATTGGGATTGAAATATTATGATTGTAGGACTTTTGTCACTAGAAACATCACCTGGGAGCCATCCCTTTACCTATCTACTGAATTAGAATAAAATGTGACAATAAATTCTTTTTGCCTAACAGACACGGTGAGTGCACGTACATCCTAAAGTTACCTAATTGGTATTTTTTATTTTTAACAATGACACATTCCCTTTGTGCTTGGTCTAAGTTTATCTGTACAAATTATAAAAGGCTCACTTACAGGAGTGTGAGAGCAAGGAACCAAAATAGGCACTAGAAAACATAAAGAAAAAGCAGTAGGTGCTTTCAAGGACAGCAGAGTGACACATCAGTGCTGCTGAGGGACAACAGTAGTGGAAATAATTTGAGACGAAACACAATACCATCTCTTATTACAGTTCTTCTATAGTTAAGACTCACCAATAAATCTCAAGCTTCAGGTACCTACATTTACAGTGCTTTCCACATGGAGGAACTTCTGTTCTCCACTGTCATTATAACATAGCTTCCTAAAGACCTTGCAACGTGATGTCAAAACTGGGGCTTGGCGCCTGACTGAGTGACACCTGAGTCACAGCACCTGCAACTGAGTCCTAGAGCACAAATCTTCCATGCTAAATGCTCCCAGGCACGGGACTGGACTTGCTTCTCCCAATGATTTAGTTCAGTTGTTGTTTTAATGACTCTGCCAGCTGTACAGCTGCTGTCTCCAGACACCACCAGTATCATCACCCTGTCAGTTCTACCACTACCTCACTCACCAGCTATTACAGCACAGAAAATGTTACTGCCTTAACACAGGATAACATTACTTTCCAAGAGCTCCGTCAGAAATTTCTGACTGCAGTCACAGAGGGGTGTAGGACCTTTCTCCTTTACCATCACACCCAAACAGTTAGTTTCCCATTTCTGAGCAATTGATGCAAACCTGGGAGAGGGGAGGGAAGGGGCATCCCTGCTGATCCCTGGAAAATGAGCTGTAAAGGAGAATTGGCATATTCTAATCTTTTCATCATGCCCAGAAGCATTTGGTCTGGGGCCCAAGAAGGTTTTTATAGTATTCCTTCCTTTGTCTCTAACCTGCTGGCTGACCTGAGACAAGTCACCTCACTTGATGAGACCTTTGAAAACACCCGTACCCATCATGAAGTGATGTGCAAACACCTGTAACTGTCCCCCCGGCAGTATCATGTGCTGGATATGTGATACATGGCCTTTCAGTGACAGACTTACTCTTTGGGTACAAACCAGAAGGCAGCTGCTATCAATCCCAGACCTAGGAGACAACAGGGTGCTTGGCAGGTGAAGGTGTCAGAGCACGGCTGCAGTGTTGGTCCTTATTGATAACATCCCACACAGCTCAAGCAGAAGTTCGTTGACATTCTTGGTAGAATTTTTCCTTGTGTAGACCCTGACAGAAACTCCTTTGTGGGAGGAAGGAAGACTAGGAAGGAGCTTGTGAGACTTCTAACTCAACCATCACCACCCCAACAGGGAGTGCTTCATCAGCCACTTTTAACTCATTTTCCCCTCCCAACTCCAGCAGAAAACGGTCTTTGGTGCCATAAAGATATTAGACTTCAGCAAGGGCTCCACTGGGATTCAGAGAATGTAAGAGTTAGGTAATTTCAGGTCTTTATCAGTGGATATTATAACATGATACTGTCAGGACAGAGCATCTCCCTACAGGAGAAGAGACTGGAAAAAGTCCAAGTTTTCAAAGTAACAAAGGAAAGGAGAGTTATACACATAGTTGTAGGAAAGAAAAGAAAAAAAAAAAAAGAAAAAAGGACAAGATGAGAGGAAAACAAACAGGTAAGAATAATGACTCCAAAACTTTTTCTGGGTCTGTACTTCCCTGTTCAGAGGCACACAGCTGAGACAATGAGGCTGGCTCTGACAATTGTGAAAAAGTAAGCCAATTTGAGCTGGTTGTTAGCAGTCGGAGCACTGTATCTCAGATAAATTACTGCCTGCCTCAGGTACGGCAGCAGATCTTCCTGAACCATTCCTGAGAGATTTGCCAGGATTGCAGCAGCCTTTAGCCATCAAAAGCAGCAAGAAAGTCCTCTTCAATCTCCCATCCCTGTGGTAAAAGGTGACCTTGGAGAAGATCATCTTCTTCTTCATGCCCTCTGCTCCCCATGCCAATTCCATCCTTCCTCCTGTCTCAGAGCTAGACATGTTGTCTTATTTAACAGTAGACAAACCCAACACTTTTCCCCAGCACAGTTGCTCAAACTGATCTGTGTGGGTTGTCACACCTCCAACTGTATCACTGTGTCTAACTCGAAGCGGTATTTTCAGCCTGCTCCGATGTTTGCCAGGAGTCCCAGTTTGGCTCCAGAGCTCTCGTCTGTCTCTCCTCAGTTGAGCTAAGGGCCTCCTGTGAGGGAACGGCATGTGGAGATCAGTCCATGCCTGTCCCTGTACCCACTTCCCTTTCCAGGCAGCACATTCACTGAGGCAGTTTTCTCCCTCAAATATTTCACCTGCTTCACCTAGTACTTTTTATACCCTGTGGAAGAAAAACAAACATGTGACACCCACAAAGAAGGTGTAAATAAAAACCATCGCCATATTAGCACTGTTCACCCACCCCTGCCTTCAAAGCGAAAAAGAACATCATCTTTTGCTAATTTCCTAATTCCACAGTAAAAGGAGCCACACAGAGCAATCCTTGTCAAGCACTGAGGAAGAAAGCTTGAAAGAAAAAACATATAGAAGGAATTGAGAAGGACCAAGGACCCAAAAAAGCATAAAACTCCTTAAATCCTGAGAGAAAGAACCTGACATTTCAGCTCAAAGAGGAAACAGAGCCTGGGGCCTGCTGACCACTTCTGAACAACCAGACAGGGCCAAGGAGGTTTCTTTCAAGGGCCAAACTTCACTAAGAGAAAAGCTGCTGCATGTACAGAACGACAGGCCTAGGTAGGTCAGCAGGCTGGCATCCATGCTCTGAGGCTCCTTGTAAAACATTCCCTGCTCAAAACTTCCTTCTGTTTTCCTTTGTAAACACTCATATCATCACACGTAATGGAGTATGCTATTTTCAAGCAATAGAACAGTATGATTTCCATGGCAATAGCAAGGAATTTGGCAAGGCTGTTTGATAGACTTGGTCTGGTGAGAAAGTTTTTGAGAAAAATAAGATGTAATTGAATCTCTCACCACTAGAATACTGTAAAATTCTCCATATTAGCATTTCTGTTGACCTAAATGCTCAGGACCCTCTTATTTGGAGATCTACCCCTAAAAAACTTATTTACTAATGGTAACATGCCAAGGCTGCACTGGAGCTAATCACTGTACCAGTGTAAGTGAATATCTGTCTCAAAGAATTTACAATTCTACTTTTCAGACAAAACATTTAGTATTCCAAATGGAGTCCAAGCTCCTTTGGAGACGTCACATAAATTTCTATGAGTTACTGCAATTTGTCATGCACTTGTGATTTTAACCGTACACTCCAAATCACCATTCCAAATCACCAGTGCATGCCAGCTGCTACTCCCAACAAGTGATCTCCACATATTACAGAATACCAGCCCAGCTACGTGTGGGGACTGAGATAAACACAGGTCAGATGATTCACCCATGGCCAAGACAGCAAGAGAAGCCCCAGGTTCCTGACTCTGCACACTCTTCTCTCAGCAGCTCTGAACCTGTCAAGGCGAGAAGAGAACCTTACAGGCAAGGTTTAAATCACCTGGAGATGACCTGCAAATTATCCATTCTTAAACAAAAGTAATCCATTCAGAGATCGACTTTTATAAATATACAGGCTTGTTCTCCTCTTTCATTTTCTTCTGAGAAGACTTCAGCAGTCTCAGCCGTATGGGACAGGGATTGGCTTGTGGCCATAGATTTCACACTTGGTTTCATGAGCAAAATCTAAACAGGCCTTGATTGCAAAGACCGTTACAAGCAGCTGAGCTGCAGATGGATTTCTGGGGAGGGCAAGAGAGGTAAGGATTTAAAAAAAAAAAAAAAAAATCTATCGAAGATTTGGAAACACTTAAGAGACTGGAAAAGCAACTTCCTGTATCGCAGTTAATATTTCAAAACATTTTTCAGGTGGAATAGCAACCCTCTAGTGTTAAAAGTTAATATGTTTGTGCCGCTCAACTGGTGGAAAATTGTAAAACACATGAAACCTGCAGAGGTCTTTTACAGGAAAGAAAAATAACTTTCCATAAGTAGTGCTTGAGTGGGGTGGTTTTTTAGTATTTTATAAAAATAAAGCCTGAAAGAATGGTAATGACATTAGCCACACATTAGTCCCCAAACATTAAATAAACTCCCATGTAAGAGCAAGCATCAGCAGTAACTCAGCAGTTTCATTTCAGAGGGGTTTATGCAATCACCTCAGGTTCTGGTGCCAAAGCCCCATGTCTCAGAGTTAAGTTACCAACCAAACAACGGTTTAAATTCATCAAAAGCAGGCATTACATTTAATGGGATTTCAATTAGTGATGGACCCAAATCCAAGCCCTACAATCCTCTCAAAATGTAAACAAGCCTACAAACCCACAACTAGGCCTGTCTCATTTTGAGATCAGAACCAAGTACAACAAACAGCAAAACCAAATCTTGCATTTTTTCCAGGTCTGAACAAGTCCCAAGGCCAGGAATCTTTGCACTTCTTGCAGGCATATCATGGGGAACAGCAGAGGGAAAAAAAAAAAAAAAAAAGAACACAAGTGTGTAAAATTAAATTAAGAAACAACCAATTATAGTGTTGAGCAGTGACAGTCTCTTGGTGCAAATCCAGCAGTCACTGATGGATATCAGCATCTTACGACCTCAGGGCTCTGGATACTTGAATCAACATGAGAACACACAAACATTTTGTTTGTAGCTGGCTTTTGCATTTGGCCACAAAAGGAGACATGCACACACAAAATAAAAACCATAAGCGAACTTATGGATAATGAACATTGTGGGCAGAGAAGTAACAGATGGTACAACAAAACAATCTAATTTTAAAAAGACAAAACTTCCTTATGATACAATAGAACTGCAGAGGTGTAGAAAAGAATTCAAAAATAGAGATGCTGAACAAGTAGGGACAGCAGTGGATGGTGCTGCCAGAAGGTGTGGCCCAACCCCTTCCAGAACCCTTTTGTGTTACCATAAACATGACAGGGAACGTTCCACTGAGCCAGCAGTCTGAGCCACAGCTCTTCAAAAGTTTTTGGGTTCAGCAAGCAGTAAGACAATACACATTATCTGAGTCATGAAAACACCTTGTGAATTTTTAAGCATACACAAAGTAAGAAAGCCCCATGGAAATTAATTTACTGTACTAGAGATAAAATTATTGACTTTTATGTCACAGGCACGTTGTTTTTCTGACCGATTATGTGTCCAAAGTTCTTATGAAAAATACTTAACATTGTCTGATAGACACATACTCTTCACCATTTAAGTTATAACCCTGTAGTACAGACACTGGTTATTAGGTGGAAATTATGGGATCTCAGTGGTATTTCTGTGCCATGGCAGGCTTTATTTTGTTTAATTTAAAAATCAACTCATTATATTAACTGAATTCAATAGGAACAGCAGGGGGAATCCTGTTCATTTCATCTTGAACATCAGAGAGCTTCTGAGTGTGTTAAAAGAATACACAGAGAAGGAAATAGAGGAATGGTTTCATAAACAGGAAGGAAGCTCCCATTTCCTCTGAAGGCTCATACTGAATTTACAACTACCATGTCTGATTTAATATTAAGTGGCTTAGACATATGGTTACTGTTTGAGACAGGATACTGGGCATGATTTGACCTAGTACAGCCCTTAGTACACTTTTTTTAGTATAGAGAAATCCTACATAGTGGTTGCCCTGAAAAGACACCACTTCTACCCCTGGTTAGCACCTGGGTAATATCAGCAAGGCCATTCTTCCTCCTCCTCTAAACGTGCAAAGCAAAAACTGTCTCCTGCTCAGACAGGAGCTATTAGATCATCACTCTGGTCTCCTCCACTACCAGTGACAAAGTCTTTGGCTTGAAACTCAAAACGTTACTCTCAAATTACTTCACAAGGATTACAGCAATCTCCACTGGCTTCTCCACTATATTAATTTGTGTCTTTCTTGACTTCTGTATTGGTAGAGCACCCTGGAGCATCTGACAATCCCTCCTCCACCTCTTTCTATTTTATTCACCTAGTCAGGAAACCTGCCACTCCCTGAAGGCAGCTGTAGCAGCAGCAAGGGCAACAGCCATATGTTGATGCATTAGGAAAGCTCTCCATGAGCAGATCCAAGAAGAGACACTTGGAAACAGAGAGTAAACACCCATAATTATTACTTACATAGGTACTTCCTCTGCTTCACTGGTAACTGCTGAGCCCTGAATACCTCAAACACTTGGACTTGCACTCCCAAAGTAGCAACAGAGGGTGGTGTGAAAGGGAGGGAGGGTGTGCCGAGGTGGGATGATGCTTTGTGATGAAAAGTACCCTTCAACAACAGCAGAGGGAAGGGTTAGAAAAAGGCACATTTCTTGCCCTAACACAGGAGCACAAGTCGGTGCCACCAATGACACTGGTGTCAGCCATGGCCACCTTCCTGCTCTCCCACTGCCAGGATACAATCTAGACCTCTGGAGCTTTTGGCTAGGGGTGTAACGTAGATGACCCAAAGACACATTTGTAGACCAGTGAGGATCACAGTTCTGGCAGGTTTCTGACAACTGACAGATCCACCCCAAATGATACACTCAAAATGGAAATTTAATGACAAATACTAACTGCATAAGAAATTGCAGTTATGCTACCTGCAACAAACTAACAACGGTATATAAGGGGTTCGATGTAAGTTGGTGATCTGATCAGTTGTCCTTCTGGAATGAAATGCAAGCTAACTTTGATAATGGATAATATCAGACAGAAGAAAAATACTACCTTTGCTAGATTCTGGATTAACCATTAATCTCCTGAGATATACAGACATGATAAGTAGTTTGTTTAAATCTTCTGCAATATTCAACATAAGGAATTCAGCTGTGAGTTTTCATAAATTCACGACCTGAAGAAAACACTTGGCAGCAGTCAGTACAGACAGTTCTCAGAAGGGTGAGCTTATGGGCTTCTGGCACATCACTGCAATTAACTCTGAAAAACACAGCAATTTTTTTTCTCATGCATTGTGGGCATCTACTAATTAAGATGGTGAGAAAAGTATTATTTACACATTTTCCAGTAGCAGAAAAGGAGATAGAGACAGGTTATAAGCCTTTCACAAAGTCATGTAACAATCTGGTTGCAGAGCTATTAACAGATGCCTGGATTTCTGAGTCCTTTTATCCCCTGCTCCCTTGGCATAGAACACCACTCCTCTTAGCTTCTAATTTTGTGTGGAAGACATTTTTGAGAAAGTGCTGTTAAGTACAAAAAAAAAAAAAGACATCAGGAAGCAGGATTTTCCTCTGAACTAAAGAGATGGGCCTCACCCACTGCGGCCTCCAGGTACGGCCAAGCCTTGTTCTTTAAGTGCAGATGTACAGAAAGCTTAAGAAAGGCTGACCAGAATGAAGTGACTCTGGCACACTGTGTACAGGGGGGTTGAGGGAGGGCAGGGAGGAAAAGCAGGAAGAGGAGAGCAGGGAGGAAGAACACTGACAGTAGGACAGAAGTGAAACCAGAGGCATACCCCCAGTTTCTGATGGAACAAGCTTTGTACTGACTGTTCTCTGTCAACGTTTTGGTTTTAACTCTAAAAACCTCAAAGTATCATGACACTACTTATAAGGAACACACTCCCTCAATCTAAGGCTTTTCACAGACGAAAAACAGTTTACCAAAGGCTGTTTCTACATGCAGTAGGAGCAAACCCCAAAATTCATGACAGTTGCATTATGAAATTTTACTGTAGGAAATCACATGCCTCAGAAATTTGGGGATCTTGAATGTGAAAAGAAATCATCCGATAGGATAGAAATATGTATGAAACGCTGGCAGTTTATGGAAGGTACCGAATATATAACTGCTTATGCTTTTACACAGGAAAGACCAGGAGGAGACCCAGCCAAACTCACAGAACAAGTGGCAGAACTCAGTGCCACAGGTCATCGCAAAGGCCAGGAGAGCAGGAGAAACCCTGGGACACTGCACAGACAGTTAACGCAGCCCCTGAGAGCAGGGCGAGATGAACTGATGTGCTGCGCAGGGTCTTGGTATCTTTTTCTGAAGGGGTGTTGTCACAGACAAACACATGAGCCAGAGAGCTGATCTGATGCATTTTCACCACACCCCATGGACCCACAGCAGGGAATACCACATGATCAGTAAGGGAAACAAGCCAACCGTATTTTCCCCCTTTTGACCAGCATTTCCCTGCGCTCTTTCCCCCATCACACGCTGGTTACTTGCTGGTGCTGTTTGATCCTGCCGTGCCCTCGGGCACTCGCAGTGTCCCACCTGCACTGACAGGGAATTCTGAGCGCTGCCTTTTCGCAGTGCAGCCGATCACAAACCCTCTGTGCACGGCCCTGTTCCAAGGCCTGCAACAACCCTGGACCTGCAGGTTCCTGCTCTGCAGACGTCACAGGACAATGTGTGGCAATTTTTCAACACTTCTGAGTATCTCACAAGCACTCATCTCATAACACACAATGAAACCACCTTTTTTTTCTTCCCTATTTCCACTATTTTCTTCCATTATGTAAATGACCTATTATATCCATACTTGTATTGACAGTGTTTCTTGACAGAGGAAAGATTAATTTGCTGTTAAACACAGAAGATACAGCATCCATTAACAAAGAAAATACGAAATCAAAGAAGCATTTCCACTATTTTAACACACAAAAATACTTTTTTTTTTTTCTTCTTGTGTTGTAGAGTGAGCTTGTGACCTTTTCTCCTCCTCAAGGCAACTTATGCTTCTGAATAATCCTGGATACCTGCAAATGCCTCAACGAGCATCAGTCAGGACACTTGCTTGGAAAAGGCCCCAGGCCAATGAAAGGTGTAAGGATCAAGCAAAGTTCTTTCAAGCCAGTTCCAGAGTGATCTTTATAAAACTGATTCACACACACAAAAAAAAAGGGTAAAAAGCACAAATACATTAACTGCAAAAAGCCTCGTGCTGTTGAATTCTGAACAACAATATTATACATTCCCTTCACCACAGTTTCTCTGTCTTTTTTTAGGTAACAGGATAAAATTTATGTCAAAATTCATACAAGGCCTTTTTCAAAGCTCAAACTCTGTAAAAGAACCATAAAACTACATGCAAAATGACAAACATGCAAACCAAGACATGACAAACAGAAGTACATTTAAAAGACCCAAAGCATCCATCTGTCCTGAGTACAGTAGTACAGAATCTGGTCACAAGGCCTCTTTTGCCAGTGTTGCTTTGCATGTTGATGTATTGGCTGAAGTGCTTTTAAAGATACAGCTATAGCAGGTCAGACCACGATGAAAGTTTACCAGTTTATTGGTGTGCACAACTGAATGGAAAATAAAGAAAAGCAGGCATATTAATCAACACATGACATGCAAACACTGCTAGCTTGTCTCCCTTAGAACTTTTTAGGAACTATGTGTCCATATACAACCCAAAACGTGTTCAGAAGCTTTACCTGAGTGACCAACAGATGCAATAAACTGACAGTGCTCTTCTCATTTCCTGAGCACAATTTCCTAATTTCCTCTCCATGTTAAATTCTCAAATTATTTGGTTTTGAACCCAAATCTGCCTAATTAAACGTGGAACAATTTAGAGCATTAAACAGCTAAAAGTAGAAAACAGCTATACAAAACCTCCCTATTTCAACTGATTTCTAAAATACTTCCCGACTGATAATGCACAGGCTGTCAAGCATTTTACAAATTCCCAGCTTAGCCTGTGCTTCCATCATTTCAGAGCATAAATTTAAGCACAAATCGCTGTAGAGATTTCTCTTACTTTCCATTCCAGCTCTGCTAGATGCAGCCTTGCAGTCCCCCTCCTCAGACACATTTATCCACAGCTCCTGGAGATGCGGGCTGCATAGATTGACTGAACACACTACAAACCTAATTTCTCCCCCAGTGTTAAGAGCACATCAGACTGCATCAGAGGCAGTATACTAAGGAATGCTGAACACCTCTTTGATGAGCCATATGTTAATTGCCCAAAGGTCAGAGTAACTATTTTGGAAAAATGTGGCTCTCTGTTTAAATGAGTAACAGCCAAGCGATGCAATTATGAAATAATGGCAGCATTCCCAAAGGATCTCTATACTGTGCATGAAATGAGTACAAAAGATTCATGAGATTTTGTGCTTAATTTCTCACAATTTCAAAATATTGCCTTCTAAAAGTTAATAGCAATTCTTAAAACATGTACTAAAAGAACATATGCCACTGTATTTCCAACATTTGGGAGCACATGTGCTACAGCAACAACATTCCTTTGCTATTAAATGCCAAAGGCTGTTTAGTGTTAAATCCAAATAAAACCCAGTAATTTGCAGTGGTTTTCATTCAAGAAGAGTCATGTGACATTGAAAAATGTTACATGTCATTTTTAAACACTGTAAGAAGAAAATTTTATTTCAGTATAGGCCAGTAATGGCTGGGCTGAGTTCAAAGCTAGCTCAGCTCGCTCAGGGCCACAGCCAGCTGGATTTGAAAGTGTTTAGGGTTGGAGACACAACACCCTTCCTGGAAAACCTACTGAGGTCCCTGAACACTCCCGTCGCGAGCAGGGATCGCCCTTGCTGCAGGTGTGCCCCTGCTGCTTCTCGTCCTCTCGCTGTGCCCACACCTGGGAAAGGTCACCACCTTCCTCTCCAGCCCTCCATACGAAAGCTGAAGAACGCACTGAGGTCCCATCCTGTACTATAATCTCCCTTTTCCCTGAGCAGGCTGAGCATACCCAGCTCTCTGGGCCTCTCCTCACACACCAGTGCTGCAGCCCCCCAACCACCTTAATGGCCACAGAACCCCTTGGTAACTGAGGCTGGGAGGGATCTCTCCTTCTCTACCATATAGTCTTTCCAGAGAAAAACTTTCAAATGTCTTAATTTTGACAATTATACAATGGTGAGAATTTTGAAGCCTTCAGGAAGCATCTGGGAATCACCCCTTCCTCTCTTTGGGGCAACTCACCATTAATTCTTAAATACTGCCCCAAAGTCTGAATTTATACGTCCAATCCTCCCAGGCACATGGCAGCACTAAGAAATGTGCAGGACAGAAAAATGTGCATGAAGTATCAACACATACATGGCACCTGCCTGAGTCTGCTGACAGTCTGAAACAGCATCTGCATACCACGAAGGGCCTAACTGATTTCAGGGCTTTGCTAAAATCGATCTGTAAGGATGGCACTTTAAATACCAGCGTAACTAATTACTTATAGCTGGTATCAACAGCTATAGCAAACTCATGTTAACTAATCCTCCAAAAAAACTCTCCAGGTGACAAAACCCACAAAGATTTGGTACTTATATGTACTGAAAAACAGAAACCTAAAAGCCACTCATTTTCTTCCTGACAAATGTTACAGTGCAGTTAAGCTTTGGTACTACAAAGGAAAAAGAGCAGCACAATCAAAATAAAATCTAATCATCAATTATACATAGAGCATTCTGCATTGGATTCAAACCTCTCACTTGTTTACTGTGGGAGTTTCTTCTCCTTTTCCCTCTCCTTTTTGTGCTTAATCTGGAAGATTTTCATTAGTAAAACATGAATTTTTTATATTCCATTTTCTGCATTCTTCTCTCATGTTTTAGGTTCTGATCATTTAAGACTAGAGCAGTATCTACGATCACCCTCCAGCTTTTTCAACCCTCACAGAATAGGTTATAAGCAACACATTCATTATCATCATCCAGATAATTAGAATGTCTGTCTGTAAATATAAAAGCAGAAATGTTACCTCAGAAGAGCACTCTCTAAGGAGGGAAAACTTCAGAGTTCATGGGATTTGACACTAAGCTCATATTTTACTAAGCATATATGAAAATCATTTTCAGAACTTATTTTTGTAGAATTTATATGGTGTAGAGTGCACTTAGAGAAAAGCTATTCTGAAAGCCTTTTGTCTGAAAATGCCCCCTTTGGAAAAAGCTCTTTGATTCCTTTGGATGAGGTGATGTTATTAAAAAAAACCAACCTGAGAATGTCAGGAAGCAAAAAGTTAATACATAATTAAATTACTTAAACACAATGTAGGATGTTTTGGGGGGAGTAAACCAAGCCATTTTCAGGTAAGTTTTCCCACAGCCACAAGAGATTAGAGATCCAGGAGCTGAATCAAGCCTCACGACCTGGTGCTGCACTAAACTTGCAAAGGCAAAGCAGGTAGCACACACCTCATGCAGGTGCTGTATCCTCTGCAGGCAAACTGAAGCCCAGCGCAGAGAAGGGAGCAGGAAACCACACTAAGGTCTAAACGGGCCAAAGTCCTTGACTTAAGGTCAGTATTTCTGAAGTATTGACCTCGCTGCAAGTCTTCGCTGCCATGGTTTTTAAGATGTACACATTCACATCACTGACAATCCAAAGTAATTACTGTCAGCATTATCATGACTATTAACATGAAATGTATTTGATTTTATAAAGGCACTGTACAGACAGGATCTTAACTGATTAAACTGCATTGCAATTGTCATCCCCAGTTAGTTACACCAGTATCACAGTGGTTAACCCAATGTTAACAACCCAGCTTGATAAGGGCAGATGCGGTGCTGAAGTGGCTCAGCCAATTTCACACTGCTATAGGAACGGTAGGTCAGCTCAGAGCTTCTCAGAGGAGTTCAATTGTGCTCAATTTGTAGAGGAAACAGACTGGAGAAACTCGTGACACCAAGTTTAAGAGGGTGAATGATTTAGAAACCCTTTCCATTTATCTGGGAATACTGCAAAAGGAAGGATTCATTCTGTTTCCCACCTAACAGAGGAACACAGGTTTCTATAGCATCTGACCAAGACAATGGATAAAGGCCAGTTAACTTCAATATTGCAAAATCAAATCCTTAATTCATCAGCTTGCCACCTTACCAAACCTCAGCTGCCTGTGATGTCTACACAGATGAAAGCAGACAGATAAGTAAATGCAAAGAAGTGAAACTATTTGCCTGTAGATGAGAGATTGTAGAAGATTTTACTCATCCTTCTTGATTTTTCCTATTACTTAACCACTGAGACATAAATTAACATTTGACTCTGCTGCTTCATGCAACTTACGTGTAGCATGAAAGTCCAACTCCCAGTTTCCACCCCAAAGATCAGCTCTGAAGTCTGTCAAAAAATAATATGCCTCTGTCTGATCTTTACTTGCCTAAGCACCAGCTGACTTCAAGCTCTTCTCTTGCTTTTTTAAAAAAAAAGTCTGAAAAGGTTTTGACATCATCACAATCATGAAATGAGAAATGTCTATCCCCCCAAACAAAAACACAAGCTGAGTTTTGCCAAGTTAAACAGACACACTTCTGTTACCGTGTTTTTTAAATTGACTATTCAGCATGTAAATCTGCATCTCATGGACTAAATGTTTGGCCTAAGCATCAACACACACCGATGCTTTGCCCTGCAAGGCAACCCACTTCATTTTTCTTTTTGGCTGACTTCCTGCCACCAGTATATTCCTTTTCTAATTTAAACAAAGAAATTTAACAACCCAGTGTGCTTCCACAGGAAAACACCAAAAAGAGCTCAGGATTTTCCACCACTGACCATTGGCAGTACTTCTGAAAACAAATTAGTAAATAAACTATCTTTTACATGCCCGCACAAAAATACAATAACCTCAAACCTTCCCAGGCATCTGATTTTCAGCTACCATTTAAATTCAGATTGGGCCCAGCTGAAGTGCCAGAAATGAATGTCACATCTGGGCATCCTGACTGGCAATGGCATTCGTACCATGTTGTATGGACTCAGAATTTAGGGTACGTTCTGGAGTACTGGAAGAGTTTCACAGTCTTGCACACGTAGGGTGTACTTAAAGCAGGAGCTCTAATGTTTAAGCTCCTCTTGTTTTTTTTGTAGGAAATACCCCAATGAACTTATGATGTTAAAAAAGAACCCCTGATTTCTCCAAACTGCTTGACAACGACAGCAGTGTGCCCCCATATGTTTTTGTATGCTTATTCCCATAACCCCCACATCTTTTGCATGGATATGTATATTGACTGTCAATGGTACTTTGTTAAAATTATTATTGCACACAGCATGGCCAACTTTTAAATGTAAATTGTATGCAAATATATGCAATGCCATCTTTAATGCAGATGTAGCAAAAAGTATTAAGATGTGTAGGGCCTAATTAGGTCCTACATCAAAAACTACATATAAAAACTTGACTCCAAAGTCTCAGCAAAATAAATGTGAGCTAGAAATCCCAGTGTACACTCCTAGGGAAGCAAGGGGAGTAACTCTTTCCCTGCGACTTCTGAAAGCTGAAGAAGGCAACGAACTCAAATGAACAATTTGCCTGTTTTTTCTTCAGACAAAGCATTTTCTTCTTAAGCAAGATCCAGATATAATGGCATGGCTTTTTCATTATCTTCTAACTCCTAGTATTTAAAACGATTAAAGAAAGCCTTCATTTCTTATCTAGACTGTATATGAAAATCAGGAGTAAGGACACAAAAATTCCTGGGCAATGTAAGTCTCAGCCTAAATAAAGGAAAAAAAACCCAAAAACCAAAAAACCATGGCTTATTTTTTCTAAGCCAGGGGCTGCTCAGCACTGGCCCTGCCAGTGGGACTTTGATTACTGAATTCATCAGAATAGAAAAGCATTTGCACACAGCAAACTCCAGAGACAATAATCAGCCTCAGGGACTTGCATTATTAATATACTGAAATAAATGAGGCAGTTGACAGGCACTGATCAGGTGTATAGCACTGATTGGGATTTCCCCCACACATGCACACTTCTTGGCTTTTCAACACTTCTGTTCCTAAAAAGAGAGGGTACTTTTTGGGGTGTAACTGGTGAATTCCACAGAGGGCAAGGACTGCACAGAGCCTGTATATGTGGATTTCAAAGAGAAAGGAAACCCATCCTGCATCACATCAAAATGAACATCAGTGAAGACAGACGTATTTTAAGAAGGGTACAGGTGAGTGCTCTCTCCAACTGAAGACAGAGACCAGAGAAAAAGCTGACTGCAACCCCTTTCCTGAAAGGAAGCAAGTTTCAACTCCAGTTGCTCATGAGCAGCAATGGAAAAGTAATAAGACCCACTCCACCCTCCAGAGGTGCTTGGAAAAAAGGGCATAATGACTCCAGTAAACGCACATCCCCTTTTAAGGAAGGAGCTAATACCTTCCCTTCCTGCACCAGCATGTACAAACCTGGAGATATTCCTCGGCGAACTACAAGCCAGAAGTTCTCATCCGCTTTCTCCACTCTACTGTCTCCTCTTTTCTAACACACAGTTGGAAGTCTCCTTTAGCTGAGTGGCTTGGAGGCATCTCCCAACCCCACCCCACAGCTACCCACAACTGTGCCTTTTCCCAAGTCACAGAATGGGGCTGCCGTAATTTGGATATTCAAGTGGATTATAAATCTCCAGAAAATTCTATGCTGCTTGCTTCATATCTCTAGTGGCAGCCCAATTTCTTTGAGGAAAGATGCTGCAAATTATTCACTGTGCAATATAAAGCTTGCTTTTCATTTTAATTTTGTTCCATTTCTATCTCTGAACTTCCTTTATAGCTATTTTTCCAGCATTATAAGAAAAAAATCCAATGCACCACGTCAGCCCAGTCCAAGCCAGACATAACATCCTGCGTATGCTGCCCAGGGTATTATAAAAAATGCCTTTCATTTCTCTCCCCCAGCCATCGTTGCAAGGCCCGTTCCCCTCTGCTGCCCATGAGCCAGCAGTGCTTTCCAGCAGGCTGCACACTGGAATTCCTGGGCTCTCACATTCCTACAGAACAGACACAGCTTACTGATCTCGGAGTAGGACGGACTCAGCAAGTGTATTCCTTCCATCTACCAAAAAAATATAGGGTGGAGGCCTGAACTGGCCACAATTCCATTTTTTTTCCAGCTTTAAAAGGTACCAGCAAACCCTCTCCAAATCCTGTGCAGGCATTGCATCAGCAGCAGGGGAGGCAAGCAGCTCCCTGCTATGCACCGTGCCACGGGATCAGAGCGGATCTGGGGAGGCTGCAATTATGAGATGCCGAGGAACGACGCTAAGGGTATAAAGGAAAGCAAAGCTGGCCAAACCCTCATTTCCCAGCACTGACAGAGGAGAGGAGGAAGCAGAGCAGCTTCAGAGAGCACATCTTGAGGACAGTGGCACCTTCCAGCACAGGCACCGCAGCCACCCGGGCTCTCTGCCGCCTTTGTGCAGATGATTTGCCATGCCCGCATTCTTGCCGGCACTGCAGCACTGTTCTGAGCCTCCTATTTGAATTAACCAGGCCCAGAGGATAAAACTTTCAAATTAAACACATTCCTACAGGATTTCAGGCTCATTGTGTATGCACCAAGGAAACATAACATCCTAAAAATAATACGTATACAGAAAGAAAGCACATTTTGCAGGCATATTTAAGTGGAATATGAATTATAAGCAAGCTCATGGGAGAAGACATCAGATTCCATGCAAAAAGGAGCTTTCATAAATAACACAGCATCATTCTTTGTAAGCTATCACAATCATCATCAGCCATTTAATTTAGCTCACCAATGCCTCTTCTCATTGCTGAAATTGTCCACTTTCCCCCTCCTGAATTGTAAAGCCCCAGCTTTTAGAGTTCAAGCTAACAGCTGTATAGATTACTAATCAAGAGCTAGAACTCAATTTATATTCATTTCAGTAGATACATATCTAAACAGTAAACATGAAATAGTATCTCACCGAGCTGCCATCGTTAGAGTACAATATTCAGAAAACATTAAAGCTTTTGGGTAAGAGTTAATTGGTGTCAATGCTCTAAGTTTGTGTGTACTGAATTGCGTTGAAATCTTAACACCGAAGAACTTGTCACACTAAAAATATTCAAATAATACACTATTGCTCAGTAAAGATTCTGAAAATGTCAGTAAAGGCAACATCTGTTTAGTTCGGAATATTAAAGCAAAAACTTTAGCATTATTTTTGTGGGGTTTAGCCTTTTAGACACAGATTCCCAGGGTCCTGGTATTTCAGATTACTAAATATGACAGAATATTTAAGGGCTTTGCACATTAAGCCCAATGAAAAATTCAAAATCCCTCACTGGAATTAGTAATTTAGCCCCAAGCTAATCAGAGATGTTATTCCAGTAGAACCAAAGTCTTCCAGTTGGCCCTCAGCTTAATTTCACTGATTATAAAAAATATTAATTCAAGTCAGTTTGCTTTGCTATAGTCCCCTTTCAAGCCAGCTGAAGCTGGTACAGAGAAACTACAATCTGAAAAAAAAAAAAACCCCTGAACATCTGAGAAGCACTTATTCCTGTTATCTCTTATATTAACTTATGACTAGCTTTAAACTCGAGTTTGGAACTAATCAGAAGACAACGAATGGGAGGCTCTTAGTGGTTGAAGTGCTCATTAGAAGACTCAAGGCTTCTTCTCCCAGCTGTGACAAGACAAACTTGCTCTTACAAGTCACCCCTCCAGCAAGAGTTAGTCAGGAGTTCAAGCTTAGGCAATTACACCACTGGTCTAATTTTCAGAAGCATCAGCCAACTTGGGCTACACAAGCAAATCCTCAGAAACTGGAAAATTCAGATCGCTTTTGGTGAACACTTCAGCTGTTCCTCCCTACATTCTGAAGGTATCAAAATGCATCAGACTACGTACAAGAAACACTCTTAGGCTGAGACAAATAAGCCTTAAAGTAAAATAAATAAATGCAAAATTATAATGTCAATAGGTGAGAAATGGTGTTAATTCCGTTCCCATCAAATGTACCCAACCTCTTCCAAAGGTCATTGTTTCATCCAACCTGTGTTTGAAGGGCTTCATGAGGAGTGCCCTGCTTTGGGCCACAGCTCTTTCATCCGAGTCAGTGTCCCTTGAGACTCAGAGCTACCTGTGGCCAGGGACTTTGGGGGTGCGGCCTAAAATAAATCAAAGTTACGCATTTCAGGCAGCAGAAGGATGAGACACATTAAAAGTACATTAATACGTTAACAGTACACTGGAGAGAAGAAAAAACCAACCTACAAGAGACATCTGGCCAGAAGTTGGTTTCTGAATGGTACTTCCAGCCCCAGTGCTGGGGGTTAGGATTTTTCCTTTTGTTTCTTTCTCTCATGGAATTTTGTCCCATCTGTTGCTAAGAGAGAATAACGACCAGTACTTGAGACAGACAAAAGAAATGCCAAGGTATGGGAAGGGTGCAGCTGGCTACTCTCTTACCTGGGGGTGTTTTCTCTTCGGAAGGGCAGAGATACCACGAGGTTTTGGCCAGGGAGGAGTGAGGAGCTGGGCTCTTGTTCTCAGCACTGGAGGGGACACAGGCCGCGGTTGCTGTGAGGAGAATTTGCCACCACCGCGGGGTTGTGGCTCCTTCTGCCTTCTCCTACCGTGAGTGAAGCTCTGCTTGCAGCAGCAGCCATTGCACCGGAACCTTATTAACACCCTACACCTCGCTGGAAAGGACCCTCGCCATCTACTTCGGTGCCTCAGGGGAAAACCCGGTGCCCTGAGCCCATTTCCCATCCGAGAAAGCCTCTCCCGGTGGTGTTTGGGAGCCGGGCTGCCGCTGCCCAGTCCTGCTGTTTCTCTGCCACTTCTCTGGGGTTTTTGCTACACTGTGGCCACACACCCCCTGCCTGCAGGGACACTCCTGCTACAGCTGCGGACTTCCTGATACACTGCGNTGCTGCTCGGTGCTGTTCTCTGCTGTTTGGTGCTCTTCGGTGCTGTTTAGTGCTCTTCGGTGCTGCTGCCCGTGCTGCTGCTGGTTGTTTGCCTGGTCATACACACACTAGCAAAGAACTGTTATTCCTTTCCCCCGTATCTTTGCCTGAAAGCCCCTTAATTTCAAAGTTAAAATAATTCGGAAGGAAGGGGGTCATATTGTCCGTTCCAAGGGAGGTTCCTGCCTTCCTTGGTGGACGCCTGTCTTTCAAACTAAGACACTCAGCTAATCAGCAGGAACAGACACAGAGTGAAAGATGCAAACTCTTTACAGAGATCCAAAATCTACACTCTGCTGTTTCCACTGAAGTATCATCTATGTACACTGGAGCTGTACGTGTGTGAATAAAGTCTCTCTAACCACAGTTAATGATCAACATTTTTGTCTCTCTCTCAAGAATTATAATATTTTTTCCAGATGTTTAAACCTGGGTATTGGGTTGAGTTAACTGGTTTTAAGCCTTGGCCAGAAGAACCACTTCTGCACTGACATATAACTACAGGAAGAGAACTATTATCTGACTAGCTGCTTCCAAATTTTTCGTTTTACCAGTATCTTCCCCCCCCCCCGCCCCGAAAGATAGATAAAATAGACTGCTTTGGGTACCTCACAGGTTCTCAGACTCCCAATATCTCATACCCAAGACAAAACATTAATCAAAGAAGTGATTAGGGAAATATATACCTCTAATTCTAGAATTCACACAATGATATCTACAACACTTCCTATCTTAAAAATCATGCATAACCCTTTATGAACTAGCAAAAATAAGAAATGAAAAAGAATCTACAGCAAACACTATAGCAACACCCAAGAGTCAGATGCAACAGCAGACACTTTTAGCTATTCTTTATCTAGAGCATGGCAACGCTCAATCTGTGAATAGGCACCAGAAGCATGTAAAGCACTCTGCCTCTCATAAACCTTGGACTAACAAGATCCCATTCCCTCCCAGAGCTCAATGCCCTTGATATCAAAGCAAAATCACTGCCTCCTATGGCACTATCTGCACGGAGGACCCAGCCATGTAATGCCTTACTCTGCCCCCGAAGTCTGGGAAAACACAGTTCCAGCAGTGCCTGGCATGGCCTAACACGATAGCTTTTCTACCAGCAGCTGTAATTAACTGTGGGACAAGACAGGGATACAGCAGAGCACATAAGACATGCGGAAGGACATTTCTAAAGCCTTACAGGTGAGTTCTAGTGACCAGCCATTGTACACAAACAAATCCAAGCCACAGTCAGTGTGATGCGAGCCTGCAAGCAAAGCCTTGATTCAGTCCTTTAAGATCAAAGCCCTGAACACAATTTGCATGCACTAACAATATATATAAAACCCTGATGCCAGAGATGCTCAGTCTTTGCAGACAGACCTCGTAGCCATCTGACCTGAGTTACTGCCCACTGATGGACTGGTGTAGAAAGGGACACAAAACTGATACAAAAGAGGTTTGTACAAACCAAGCCAATCTGAGCTGCTGTGAAGGCAGCACACCCCAGTCCTTCCTCCAGAAATGAGGAACCTGTGTAACACAAGATGCTGCACTACTCCAGCTCTGGCTCAGAGGCAGCCCATTGCATTGATTTGTCAGCAATACATTGTTTAAACATCCCCACCCTTATTGTGCACCATCTGCACGAAATCCAGCATTTTCCTGATGTTCTCACTGAAAGGGACTTGTCTGTGCATACGCGTACGTGCGTGTGCACGCTCGTGTTTGTGCACAATCCCAGAGAAAATGCATGGATTTGGAGGGTGGGGCAGCAGGGAGAGTTTCAACTGCACAGTGTTACACAACCACATTGCCAACGTTTAGTTTTATTTTTAACTCAAGGATCAAGAATTATCACATGCCAGTTAAAACCTGTAGCTTATGGATAGCTTTAAGGGCATACTAGAATACATGAACACTAATGGCAATTCCATAGATGAGCTTGAATAGATACAGATCACAGAATGGAGATCCTGAATAATAATTCAATTCCCTTTCTTAAAGGCAAATCTTTAATTCTCATGGTTTGAGTAAATAGCTGGAGCAATAGTACAGCTGAAAAGCTTTAATTCTGTCTATAATTCAAGGCAGAGTTTGGACCAATGTCATGAGTCCACATTGCAGCTCTGCCACCACAAAACAGACCTTAATAGCTACCTGCTCAAGAAACACGCTCTACATCTTGACAGAGAATTTATCAGCTCCCAAGGACACAACTCAGGGTTGTTTCTGTCTTCCCAACCATACAGGCAGTTTCTATCTTCCCAATCATACAAAACTGTGAACATAACCACACTTTAGTCCTTTAGTCCTAAAATAAAAGTGCTGCAGTGAAAAGGGAAAAACAGAAAAGGAAAATAACAAAAACTACAAAAAACCCAACAACAACAACAAAATACCAAACAACAAAGATAAAAAGCACACCCAAAAAACCCAACAAAGAAACCTCAAAACAAACAAACACGCACAAAAAACCAAGCTAAAGCATTTCTTTGGCGTTTTTGCTTCCTGGCAAGAAAGATACTCAAGTAAGCCAAAAGGAGCATCTGGATTTGAAGTCAATATTGCACCAGAACATATGAAAACACCAATGCAGAAAAGTACAATGCCTAGATTACTAGAGGAAAATTATTATTTATGGGGTACAATAGCAAGAAAAGTTTTTGTTTTTCTTTATTCTCCAGTGCTTAGTGAGTTCTGTTGGCAGCTTCCCCTCAGTCTCTCCCCGTAAGCTTGCCTGCATACTTATTGCATCTGCTTCTCATTTAATGACCATTGTTTTGGTCTGTCAGAAGAACTACGACAAGTATCCAAATCTGCAAGATTAGACAAATATTTTGACAATGCTGTGCGTCTCATTTTCTTGGAGAGAAAGAATAAAGAGGATTTTCACTTTTCACGTAACTTCACTGGAGCTCTTAATCAAAATGCTACAGAGAATCAAATAGCAGATTGAACATACTTCTAGTGACAAAATAAAGCATGCCATTTTGTTTCCGAGAGCTTGCCAATTCCCTGCACATTGCTATCACAAGAACTCAAACACAGGACTTTAAAATATCATTCACATCACATGGCAGCTGTTTCTAAGCTGAGAAACCAACAGAGCCAGGGAGCAGCAAATGACAAGTAAATGGTAATGTGGGCTACCAGGAGGCTCTGGGGGGGGGGGAGGGAAAAGAAAATGAAAGAAAGGAAGAAAAAAAAAAAAAAAAACTGGTACCAACCCTAGGCTTTTACCCTGGGAGTGCTGGTTGTTCTCTCTGCTGAGGTTTTTGTTTGACTCACTGCAATAGCAAATATTCATAAAATGTAAATTCACATCCAGATGCTAGATTTCAAGTCTCATGTCAACGCTAGTATTCAAACTAGGGTCCTGCATGCATCCTAAGGAAAATACAACCAGCCCTGACTCAAATCATTATGGACTGTAAATCAGGCCTGGCTCAAGCAGAGCTACACCAATTTATATCTATTACTAGAGGATCTGGACTCTAGGAAGTACATTGGGAAGCCAGCAGTAGCAGTCGCTTGGCAGTAAAGAAGGAGAGCTCACTTAACACACTCATTGTGAAGCAGGAAAGAGAATGCTCTGAAGAGGGATGAAAACCAAGGCTACAAGTTTTATGAGGAGTTGGTGTCTCACAAATCTTACATTTTGTTCAGCTTTTCGAGGGCTGCTTTACTCAAGTGTCACTCCAAGGCCTAGTTCTTCTGGAGCTCTGAGTTTAGGCCAGCTGCAAGGCAGTCAACAAGTTAAACATCCAAAATGGCAAATAAAGATACTTCCTCTGTGCTGCTGCCTCTGACAGGCCACTTGCTATGCTGTCAGGGAAAAGAAACCACTTAGGACAAGGTGACCTGGTGGCCTCTGTAAGAAACATCTCATTAAGGACCCAAACACACGAGGAAATCTGTTAAGCTATGAACTTGCTTCTACTTGCAGTTCAAAGAGCTCATCTGGGGAATCAAAAGGCAAGCAGAAGAGGCCTTTTTCTCATAGCATTTCAGAACCACCTCTATTCAGCTTGGAAATCCTTCTACTTTGCTTCTGGCAGAGAAAGAATTATTTACCGTAAGGAGATGGCTTAGTTTGGTACTTCCCACATTTTCTGAATCAACTGACAACTATTTTAGACATATATGAAAAAACTTTTCCTCTGAACACTTCACAGCCAGCCAAGAATATATACAAGAATACACACAACTTCCTTTTGCACCTCTTTTACACCTTTCCATCTTCAATACAAGAGAGCTTTTATTTAAAAGAGCCAAGCTTGGCCAAATTCGCCTACCCATGGAAAGCAAAAAAAAACTACTTTAGAAACAAATTCCTTTATTTTTCCCATTGGATGGTTGGTATTGCCTCAACAGCAGCCTGGGAAGCACATGCTGACCACCACAGCTGGCAGCCACAACTGCTGGCTCCAGAAAGTGTCTGGTGCCAGGGCCCAAGTGAGGAAAAAATTGATCCTCTCAGTCAATCACTGTCATCACACGTGACAAACCACACTTCAACCACATCTCCGTGGAATAGTCAGGTCAAGAGAGACTGTTTTGATATTTAAAAACAATTTCTGCACCAAGTGTATGATATGCCAGGCTCTGAGATGTTGGAATTCACAGAACTTGGGATAAATCTGCACCAACCTTTAACACCTATGGACAGAACTATCAGAACCTTAACACTTCAGAAATGGTTTATGTGTTCAGGCAGTCTGTGGAGCCAGGACTGCTGGAGCAGCTGGAAAGGGTCCAAGCCTTATTTCCCCCTTCCTTTGTGTCCAGCACAGCTACAGCAACCTCTCAACCACAGGGAGCCCAGAGTTTCAGCTTACAGGCCGGGGTGTTTTGATGTTGTTTTTTTTTTGTTGTTGTTGTTTAGGGGATTGTGTGTGGTGTTTGAGGGTTTTGTCAGTTTGTTTTTAAAGGGAGGACAGATGTTCTTTGGGTTTGTTTGCACCTTCCTCTCTTATTCAGTGATACTTTTGTCATGGTGACAGGTCAAATGAGTAGATGTAGTAGTGGAACTCCCCTTCCTATTTTTCCTTAACTTTTACTGATATCACTGAGTCACTGCAATGCAAGACCAGAAAAGTCAGAGATGATTCAGTCTCAGATCTGGCTCCCTTTCTCTTTCACACCGTGCCCTTCTGCTACCATAACACAAACTGAATGATTAAAACAAAAAGGCTGACCTCTTCCAGTGTAAACACTCCTTCTGTTTGGCCAGCTTCCCTGCAAAACAATTTTTTCTCTGATTTCACTGAATCTTGCATCACCATCGTGCCTGTCTTTTAACTGCATTTGTCTCTTATCTGTCCATCTCCATTGGTTTTCTGCACAGGATTTTAATGATTTCTTCAAAGAACACTGGCAAGCGTAACGATCTTTCCCTTCCTTTCAATTTGACACATGCCTAGTGTCACCCTCTTTTTCTACCAAAGATAAAGGATACATTCAACTTTTTTTCTTCCTCCAATACATCTGTTTTCCCCATGGCAATACTTGATCACTTTATCTGTCTAGTGCCCGCCATCCTTCCCTCCTGTCTACTCTGTTCCTTCATTTTCTCTTTTGACTCTGATCCAAGACAAGCCAAGCCTTAATCTTTTCCATCTTAGAAATACTGACCTAACTCACTATTATCACCTTAATGCTCACAGATTTTTACTGCCAAGAACTCTTGCCCTCGTGCACTACAGGAACTGCAAAATGAATTCTCTGTCCCATGGACCAAGCCTGGCATCAGTGCAGACCCCGATCCACAATTCAGAATCAATACCTTGCAGTTCCTCTCCTCAACCTGTCAGCCATCTTCAGTGTAGCCAAGTGTGCTACTTATCTTTCAATAACATCCTTCCTCCAGCTCCCAAGTTTGGTTTTTACTCATGCATCTTATTTCTTCAACACTCATTTGCATTCTCTTGGAAATCTCCCATCTTTCCATGGGCTTACACAGCACTGCTCATTTCATTCACAACATATATTTAGCCACCAGCTCTACCAATTTCTTAACACCATCTCCATCCATCCTACTCTCTCTGCTTATGGCTGCATTGCCACGAATTCATCTCTCACCATCTCCCTTTCCAAGCTGTTCCCATTTTCTCTTACACAGTTCACTACAGACAAACACCGGGCTCGTGTCTCGCACTGCCAGTGGTAACACGGAGTCTTATTTCACTTACCCTGGATTTAGAGTATTAGTAAGGCCTGGGTCTAAATCCTGTGGGTATCTGCTTATGGCTTCATCAAGAAGCTGTCTCTTAATAGTGAACGAGGGTTTTTCACAAGTCAGAAAGCAGAGCCCCTGGCAGCTCGGCTGCCTGCAGCTGTACAGAACACGCTCGGAATTGGCTACATGAGCAGGAAAAAGCTACAAAATTCAAAACAAATAGGGCTAAAGAAATTCTTAAAAATGCAGTAAAGTCAGTAGCATTGAGGAGACCTCTAAACCATAGCACCTTGTAAGTAAAATTTCAGCCACATCCAATCAACAATAATTTTGTCAATAGGCCTCAAGTTCCATTTTTTATTCTACACCTTATCCAGCACTTTGACCTGTACCTGACAGCCTGTCTCATCTAGGATAAACAATCTCACCTTCCTAGAAAGAAGCCACTGATTTTTGCTTCCTCCATAATTGCTGTCATGACTGTGGGTACTCTCCCTGGAGGCCTTCAACCACAGAGGTCTTCCTCCCAGTTTAAATACCAGTAATAACAGGGAGAGGGGCAGAAAAGAGGAAGGATTGTCAGATGGCTTTTCAGCAAACTGACTTCAACACTGGGGCATCTCACAAGTAATTTCTACTTTTTTCTCAGGTAACTGTTACACCTCCCTAAACACTCAACATTCCCCCCTCTAGGTTTCATCTCAAATTTCCCATTCATTTTTCTCATTTCACTCATGTTCAGGATTTGTGTTTATTAGGTTGAGGGGGTTTTTTTTAAACATCATATATTTAAGAGCGCACTTTTTCAGAGCACATCTTTCAACACATTACAGAGATGGGTGTTATTATCTTCATGCTAAAAGCAATAAAACTCTAACACAGATTTAAAACCATCACACAAGATGGAGCAAAACCAGCAGCTGACAAACAATGTAGTTGTCCCTGAATTCCCTGATTTCTAACTGATTAACCACTTGGATGCAGTTACTGGCTTCCTGTGCACACACAAGTAAATAAATGGTTGTCCATGTTGAATATGGCAAACAGGTTGTAAAATCATGATGCAACTTTTACACTGTGACACCTCTGTCAAGAGCCCTCCTGGCATTTTGAACTAATTTTACAGTACGACGCCAAACTACAGCATAACAAAAACTGTGTTTCTGAGTGTTCCTTTATTCTCAGGCTTCTGGGTAGAGCTGACTATTTTCAGATTGTTTCTAACAAAAATGAAGCATGCTATGGACAACAGCATCTTCAAAGCTTTCGTTCGTAAAAGGGGAAGAAAAGGTGTTGGAAGCAGTTTCAAAGCATCCATTTCCCAGTACTTGTTTTTGTGACAGGAAAGTGAGCAACTTGGTCAGCCACAGGAAATTATTTGTGTATCTTGGGGGCTGGGAAGGCATCAAGATAGCTCTGTAAAGAATGCTAGAAATACATAATACAGCTTTTGCTGCAGCTTTTCTTCCCATGCCTGTCCTGCAGCATGTTAATCCTCTATGCCCAACTTAGAAAACTTCTCCCGATAAAGCTTCTCTTTCCAGTGCCCTACATCTTGTTTCCTATTAAAGGGGATTTTGCCCAAGTGTTTTTAAAGAAACCCTACAGAAGAGCTTCACTTTGGAAAGATCACATAGGTGCCCCCATGTTCTCCTGAGCAGCACTGGAAGCACCAGCATCAAGGAAATCTGTCCTTATTTAAGTTGACATTTCCACCAAGCATTGATCAGTTTGTTATCTATGACACTAAATGTGCCTGGGAAGAGAGGCAGCAAATTAGGGGACATTCAAGGTACTTAAGTAAAAGAGGACACGTGTAGAGTGTTTACCTCACATGTGCTTTCACAGAGTTAGTTTAGAACAGTTAAGCTTCAGATTCTATTTGTCATGTGCTACAAGGTTAACCTGTAGTATCACCTGCTCAAACTCTAACAGGTTCAAATCCTACTGGTTTTGCTCAAAACTTATTTGTATAGGGACTGCACAACACCATCGAGAGATTCTGGCAGACCAAGACACAGTAGTGCTATCCATAGAAAAGCAAACAAAAAAGTAAAGGTAAAATCTAAAATCTTCTTTACAGCTCTGAGCTATAGGACTTGAGAAGTCCCCATGCACTCAACCATTGAAAACTTTTGACAAAAGTAGAATCTGGAAGGGTATGTGGAAAGGTGATTGCTATGACAGTTAGTTGGTGTCCTTCCCATCTGCATCTCATTTAGCTGAACTTGAACCTCAGCAAGAACAAAGCAAGTACAACCAAATTCCACACAGGTATCAACACTGAATTTATCAAGCTGCTTGTGTGAGCAACTTCGCATCCCAAGTGAGAACAATTCCTGGCACCACCCATGCAAATGTTTCACTCTAAAAACTCCTCATAGATAATTTTTACCATGTGCTACACAGAAATTTTTAATGCAAAAAGCAGGAGCAGATGGTGTACCTAAACCTGACCTCTCCACTGCAGGAAGGAAAAGAAGAACACTTGCCCTTGGTGTTGTCCTCACCTCCTCCATGCTGCACCAGAGAAGGAGAGGATGTCTGGCTGGGCTCGGTGTTGCCTGTCGTCTTTACATCACATTCACTGTCAAGATGAAACCAGCATTTCTAAGGCAAACACTTCTCTTTCCAGCAGGATTAATGCTAAGAGGGTTTGACTTTAGGCTGTCTAGTAAGATCCAGAAAATATAGTCTCCATTTTTAACTTCCCTGTTTCTGTTTCTTAACTTCTCATTTCAAGCACACTTTAGAGCAAGAGTCAGGGGATGGAACCCTTTCAGTTTTTTAACAGGCGTGGAAGGAAAAAATGACCTGGAGATTTCATCTATGTTTTCCCACTGACCTCTGGCATTTTTTTGGCCAAGCTGCCAAAGCCAAGTTGCTTTGTGTATCAAAGCAAAAGGGGAAACAAAGTAAAGAAACTTAAGGCATAGAGCAGCACAGATCACCACAGTTTGGGGCACATACTTACCAGCACACACAGAAATACATATTTAGGAGTACCATCAGGCCAGAAGCGATAAGGGAGAGAAAAATGGACTGATCACACTTCCGAGACACATTAAAAAATATTGCAAAAAATCCAAACAAAAAACCAAACCAAAGACCAACATGGACAAAGGACATGCACAGGGAAGAGCTGTGTTCTCCACTAGGAATGCTTTTATTTTCACACAGTAATGTTAGAAGAGCTACTTTTCAGCCTGCAAAAATCTCCAGTGCATCAAATCCAGGGAGCCAAACCTGCTTGTGGTTATTCTGCTCGAGAGGAAGGAACTGCTCATCTGCACAGCTTCAGAATTTCTCTAGTCCCAGGCTGTGGGCGAGCCTGACGTCAGTCCCAGTGTGAGCCATAAAAATCCCCTTCAACAACCAACACTCTCCTGTGTGGGAAGCCGACAGCATTATTTTAAGCAAGGACCCAAGATTACCCTGGTGCTTTCTTGCAATATTTATCATACAGCCAGGGCTGGGACTGAACCCAGAGGAAATGCACGTGTGTCCATCCCAAACACTTGCACATGATCTCCACACATTCTAACGGCAGGTATACATCAGGTTCCCTAAATCTACTCTAGTGTCACCACTGTGGTCCACTGTCTCAATATAAATCTTTCTGCTATAATAAAGAAATCTTATCTTCACTGTGAAAATAAATGTGGTATTTGTGAAATACTCTGACAGTGGGGGGCTCTTGGGAAAAAATCTTCATTTCTTGTTATAGGCAACTAAACTCCAGTCCTCTATTAATTCAATTCACAGCCCTGGCATCTATTTTACCCAGACTACTCTGATTTTCTAGAAGTATTTAGATGAGAGATCCTGGAAGAGACTTTTATTTTCCTTTTGCTAAGTGGCCAGAATGGGTTTCAAAGTACATTAACAGTAGTAACAATAATGCAACCACAACCTCTCACAGCATTTTCCCTTACAAATGAAGTTGAAGCCATGCTTTATTTTCAAACAGCAGCAGTCTTTTAAATAACTGTCACTGCACTTGAAAACACCTCATGGAGGCAGTTAAGTATGAATACAACCCATACACAACACATCTATGATTTAAAAGGAAACTATTACCTGCTTACCTTCTAAATCATAACTCCTTCTTGTAAATTGAAACCTACATTTTATTCTTAGAAACTTCCCTAGCATTCCACTTAAAATCAGTGCTGAGAAATCAGTGTGTCTGTAAACTCACGTTGGTTTAGAGAAGTGAATTGACACACCGCAGTGCAATGAGTTTACTTTCAAAACAGACACCCCTCAATTGCTGAGGATTTTCTGAGTCCTCCAGACTAAAGACATTCTAATTTAAAAACAAACAAACAAAAAGCCTAACTGAGATCCATCTACCTCTCTCATACAGTCCAAACTACACTTTGATTTCTACACCAAAGGAGAAATAAATACAGAAACAATCATATACCTTTTAAATGGAGTTCCCCAACTAGTTTCATAAATAAATACCAAGAGAAGCCCCAGCTCAACAATATGCTTAACTGGTACTCAATTTTAAATACAAGCTTTATAGCACCATCCTTCATTTCACTATTGAAAACACTTAAATTCGTGCTTAAAACATAAGCACCTACTATAAAGTGCTTTATTTAAACTTGGATTACATACTGGATTTCCTGGCACAAATTCCAAAAGGCTGAAACAGACTTTCACAGGAGCTTGCTAACTCAACAGGCAGATTAAGGTAAGTGCCTGGTAAAACAAGATTTCAAGAAGCTTTGGAAAAGCTTCATCATTTCAAATTATTTTCCCCCAAGTAAGCAAAACCTTCAGGTTTGTGCCGGCAGCGCCCTGGCAGGAGCAGCGCAGAGGGGCCGGGCCGAGCGGAGCGGAGCGCAGGAAGGCGCTGCGAGAGCCCGGCCGGCCGGGACACACGGGCTGCATCCCCCGGAGCGCAGGAAGGCGCTGCGAGAGCCCGGCCGGCCGGGACACCCGGGCTGCATCCCCCGGAGCGCAGGAAGGCGCTGGCGGGAGCCCGGCCGGCCGGGACACACGGGCTGCATCCCCCGGAGCGCAGGAAGGCGCTGCGAGAGCCCGGCCGGCCGGGACACCCGGGCTGCATCCCCCGGAGCGCAGGAAGGCGCTGCGAGAGCCCGGCCGGCCGGGACACACGGGCTGCATCCCCCGGAGCGCAGGAAGGCGCTGCGGGAGCCCGGCCGGCCGGGACACACGGGCTGCATCCCCCGGAGCGCAGGAAGGCGCTGCGGGAGCCCGGCCGGCCGGGACCCGGGCTGCATCCAGGCGCTGCCGGAGCGCTGTCGGCCGGGCGGAGCGCCGGGGTGCCTGTGCCACCTAGTGATGCTTGCCATGTACTGCCGGGGCCCGGCGGCGGCGGGGGAGCCCGGCCCGGCCCCAGCCCTCCGCTCGGGGCACTCCCTGCCCGGCAGAAAGGGAAAAGCGGCCGGCGGCAGCGCCTCTCCTCCAGCTGCTGCAGCCACAGAAGCAGCCCCTGGGCTTCGCAGCCACCGGCAGTGGGCCAGGGAATGCACAGGACAGCCGCGATCAACGAGCAAGGCACGACCGCACCGACAGCACCAGGGCAGGATCGTCAGCGGCTTCGGAACGCGGCTATTATCCCAGCAACTGTTTATGGCTAGGTTTATTCTCCTTACACACTGAAGAGTTTGTCTTTTACACAAGAGGTAACTACTTCGTTTGAATAAAAAGGTTATAAAATCCTCCAAGTTGCAGCATAGTGCCCATCAAACCCAGCATCTTTGGTAAGAAAACCTTAGCACGTTCAGTAGTGCCTTTTGTCCGAAGAGGTCCTAAATGAGCTTGTTACAAGTAAATGTACAGCAACAACCCCATCAGGAATGCACAAAACTAACACACAACATCTGACAAAATCTCTAACTGTACGTCTAAATTGCAAATCACTCTGTGGTAAGAACACAGTAGCTCTTTAACATGACACACCATGCCATGGCAATAGAAACTCAGGTACTGCCCAAGGCCTGATGTTCCATAGTTCAAGCAAGAGGTGAAAGTTTCTAGGAAAGCAGACTAAGGTCACAGAAATCTGAAGAAATTAAGCTAGTGATCACTTAAAAATCTAATTAATTGAAAGAAAAGTATTCCGGTGGTATCACACTTGGTAGCTAGGCCATCCTCTGGCACAGGCTGCCCACCTGCTTCCCAAATAACAACTTTAAATCATTAGTTCCCAGCCTCTCCCAGCAGCACGAGAGCTCCCCTATGCAAACACTGACACACCGCCTTAATAAACATCTGGCAAAACGACAGACACGGCGATCCTCCTCCGACACAAAGGTAACGAGCAAAGAAAAACCAACAAAGCAAGAACAAAATCTCTCTTTCCGGATGCTCAGGAGTGCTGCTGGTGCGCTGTGCCTGGCTCCCGTGCCTGCCTGCAGCCCCCGCAGGTCGCTGAGTCTCAGCTCACTCGGGCACCGGGCGCGCTGTGCTGCTGCAGGGGCTTATCGCACACACCACCCTTGTGTTTGCACAGCTATAAGCCAAGTTTATGTTGGTACAATTAGTGTTAAGACACTGATAAAAGTCAGCCATTACCCCATATGCTGCAATAAAAGTGACAGGCTGGACCATAACCTTTTAGCATTAGAACTTGCCAGAGTTTATGACCCGTCAGCCAAACAGTAAAACGGCAACGAGCTGCTGTGATACACATTTTAATACATTCTTAGAAAACCTACATCCTGTTATTAGAAGTGGCAACAAGAGGATTTTTAAATGGCCTCATTATCACCTAGTGTACACAGAAACTGTTACAGTTTGAACAGTAAAATGAACTCCTTTGTTGAATTACTTCAAACTCTTGACTAGGTGGATTTAAAATAGCACTCCAGTGTATGCCTAGCACCTCTACCTCTTTATTTGCTGCTAAATGAAGACAAAACCAGGCAGCTGAATAGAGCAGTTAGCCTTTATTCCAGGGCTATCAATAGACTGCAATTGATTAAGAGGGGGATGACCAAAATCAGAGACATCCTGTAACACGCTAAATTTAGCCACAGTAACCCACAGGCATTTCTTAGAAATGCCAAGGGGCTCGGGAAGCCAAGCTCCCCATCAGGCATCCCAGAGGCACTTGGGGCTCTGAAACCACTGCAGCAAGCAGAACTTTGGAGCCTAAGCTGCTCTGCTGTTTACAGCTTTGTTCCATGCATCCTTTCCACTACAGCTCAGTAGCAATCCAATTTTTAATTTCAGTTCTGCCTCAATTATGGCCCTTCTTGAAGTTGACCACGACTTCCTAATTGTTTTCTCTGCCCTCAGCTTTCACACACCAATTAGATATGAAATGCTCTCCAGCTGCACCTTCAGTTCACACACAATTAGGGGATGTACAGAAAAGCAGGGCTGCCTGGTGACAGAGACATTTCCTGTGTTAAAACGGTAGGAAATGTGACACATCCTTAAGAGCACAGCTTGACAAAGCACGTAATCCCAGCCTCTCCTACACGACAAATGTGAGGACACTGGAGCGAGTTACCTGACTTCTCACTGCTCACTTGCAAGAATTATTTGTGGGGGGAAGAGGGGGTGGAGAGCACCGAGCTCAGTAACCAGTTAAATGACATATCTGAGTTCTGCTAAAGAGAAGGAGAGCTGGAGAAAGGTCACCTCCTTTTCTAAGTGCCCTCACTAAGTCTAAAGGTTTCACTGTACTATGAGAAAACGGAAAACATAATTACTTACTTGGCAATTGTTTAAAAAAAACCCCAAGCAATTTAAAGCATAACTTCTATCCTTCCTTCAGCATGTGTCCATTCAGAAATCTTTCAAATGCACTATTTGTGGTATGATTGATAAACAAGCATTTTTCTCCAGACTGAAGAATCTTTTAGAAAAACAGATTTCTTACTCAAAATAATGCTTGAAATCCACTACATTTAGCTTTCTCCACTGAAATTTACTGCAGCCACAAAGAAATTAAAGTCCCCATACAAAGGTACAGCATTGCCTCCAGCAATTGCTTCAAGACACAAGTCTTGAAGAGGAGGGGAAGAACCACGAGTAAAACTATTCCAATAACACTTCACTCAGGCATTTGTAATTATTCTACAGTTCATTCCAGAAATGGGAACGGATATTCAGGATTATTCAAGATCTCCTTCAAAAGATTTGAATGTAAGTGTTTCTCTCCCTTCACATTTGTCTTTCACAAGACTGAACACAAATCAACTTAGGGCCTCATGCACAAGTAGGCAAAGGTTCTGCTGGTAGGTGTAGTGCTGTTTGAGGTATCCATAGCAATCCTCGTTCTCCTTTCTCCCCCGGGAGTGGAGGGCAGAGCCTCCTGCACGAGGGGTTGTGCTCCCACAAGCACCCAAAGCACACGGTTATCGAGTGCTCGTAGCTGCAGCAGAACCTCAAATCAGCCCCTTCTCTCATCCTTCTGAAACCATCCTAGGTGCACCCTTGAAAAGGCATTGACTTTAATGGTATAAAATTCAACAAGACTTGAAATTAACCTTTTAGTGAATCTTTCACATTCAATGTGAAATAACAGAGCAAGTTGTGATGTGACATTTTTGTAGGTGAAAACATCAAAGGCAGCCCTGCCACAGACTGATCTACCTTTGAACACCCAAGGGTATCTGAGACTGCCAAGTCTCTGTAGACTAGACAGAGAGAAAGAAAAAAGGAAGAGAAAGAGATCTAAGATATTCCACTATTTAAGGTGAAGTCATTTTAACTAGGATTTAATTCAATCTTTTACACTTTTGTACTGCTGGTGGTTTTTTAATACACAGTCAAAAGAGAAGATCAGGATAAAAGGAAAAGAATATTATTTCTGACTGTCAGGCCATAATAAGGCATAAATACATGAAAATTTAACTGGCACCACTTATTCTTTCCTTCCTCTTTAGCATTCATGCCTTAGGAATTTCTTTCTATTGGAGTTATGCAATAAACAAACCAAAAAAAGAAAGAAAAAAAAAAAAAAAAAAGAAGGAAAAAGAAAAGAGCAGTATCAGCCTTTCAAAGGGCTGCTGCAGAAAAGGTAAGTACCTGTCTAATAACTCAAATAACTGAATTAATGGACACTGACTACTCTTGCCCCTTCTCCCAAGTACACACATTAAATGCTCTCCTGGTGTTGAGACTGGCAGCTTGCTGGAGTCAAGTCCCTCTTGAAAGAGCTCCTAGTAAGATCCCTCCTGACCCTCCTGTGCTCTGGGCATAACAAGAAATGCCAGCCCAATTTCTGGCTTGCAGCTCCCTCTGTGCTAAGAGGACACCTTTGGCACACCTGGCTGTGCCAAGCCCCTGGCCCACAGAGGTGTGACCAGTTAACTCATGAAAAATTCAAGCTGGTGTTACCAAAATGGTGCCCTGCTGGATCCTACAAGGTTACAAAGCCCCGTGAGTGACAGAAAAACAGCCTTTATTCCCAGGGCTCTCCTTCAGAGTGAAGATACCAAACGTGAGGCGTCATTGACTCAAAGCACGCAGCCCGGCCCATCCTGTAGGAGCCATTGTGTTCTGGGTGCCGTAGCTGGGCTTTGGCTCTTTGCTTTACAGAGAGGCTCTTCTGCTCCAGCTGCAGCTCAAACCAGGTCAGTCAGCTCGGAGGGACCCTGGGCTGGTCCTCCTGGCTCTGCTTGAGAGCAAGCTCAGGCCACCTGCATCACCTCGCGGCAATGAAGCCACAAAGAAAACTGTACTTTGAGACAGAAAGGGGTTAAATTGGCCGGGTACAGCACCTGGCTGGGAAGGCAGCACCTCTGTCTGCTAACAGCTCAAGTGCTTGATTTAAGGAAATGGGCTATGGCAAAAGGCTAGACTAGACCAAGGAAAGAAAGAAAACCAAAACTGCAGCCAAAACAGGTTGGAGAGGAGCTCAGAACATCCACAGGAGACTGCGCAGGCAAGTAGGAAAGAAGGAAATGTGACATCCTGCTTCTAAAGCTGAAATTGTTGTATCAGGTTTATTAAACCATCCAGTGTCTGAGAGGCAGCACGCTCCCTAAGGAACGAATGGCAGAGGAGTAAACAGCAAAAGCAGGAGCAACCCCAAATTTTGCTTGGGTTTGGGTCACACACTCTGACTTTCTGAACAGTGGAGGTCTGCACAAGGAAACAACAGTGCCCATTTCTCACACCTGACCCAGGACACAGACTGACTGACAACAGAGAGGTCTTCAGAGAGAGCAAGATGAGGATGTAATACCCAAATTACCTCCACACCAAAATACAAACCCAGCCTCCCAGAGGCAGTGGAACTTGTGTCTGACATACACTGATGACATTTTGACAGCTAAGGCTATTGGAGAACATGCCAGAAAGTAGGGGGAGAAGAAAATAAAGAAAGGAAAACTTGCTGCTGCCTTCAAACTAATAACAATTCCTTCAAAAAGAATAATCCCAGCTCAGCTGTGCCTGAAGTGCCTTCACAAACCAGTGTTGTACACAGCCTGTGAGGAGCCTTGACCAGGAGGAAATCTCTCACCTCCTTCCAGAGCAATGTGAAATGAAGTGAACCACTTGAAAAAGTCAAGAATTCTTAAATGGCCTCTTTTCTGAATCAGCTTGAATCTATTTGAACTTATCTTCAAAAAGATCCTGAGATCTCACATAATGGGGGAAATTACATATATATGATACAATTTCTCATGGCTCTTTCACAGTCACTAAGAGACAGTGGAAGAAAGACAACTTGGAAGCGAGCTGAGATACAAAGCCTTAGATGAAGCTGCTAATTCTCACCCAGCATCCTCCCACACATTGTGGTATCTTGACCTTGATTTCATCTCTATCAATGATAACTTCAACGCAGCAAAGATTTTTCTGATGATCATTTTTTTCCTCAGAGTCTGTGATGCAACAGTAGAAGTACGATACGGTTTCATGCATCAAAAAGCTGAACAGTTTAAGATCAAAACTGTCAGTTTTTATCCTACTTGAACACAGAATCGTGATATTTTGAAAAAGATTTTCATTTGAAATGCTCATCGATGCACCAGTGAAGCTCTCAAAATCATCTTAATAGCATGAGCTAGGTGTTGACTAGGTGGATTGCAGCAAAGCCAACACACTTCCAGCAGCAGAGCACAGACTCCTGTTTTCACCAGACCTCCTGAATCACAGACTGAAACACCAGCCAAGGTTCCTACCATCTGCATTAGTTCTTTTTATTGCTCAGTAACTAGAATTGCAACTTACTCTTATCTGCTCCTCTAAACTGCTTTTTCAGCTTTCCTCTTGGGAGGAAGAGCTACTACCAAAAAAAAAAAAAAAAAGCAAACTTGCCAAAACATAGCAAATACAGGACTTTATGACTCAAGCTGTATTTCCAATGAGTCAAAAATTTAGTATCATAGCACACAACAATGTCAACAACTTACCAGCACAGGATGATATGATCGAGGATGGAATTTTTCTTTATGCCTTATTATCTCTTCCTATCACTCGCTGAGGAAGGGCTGTTAAGTTTTTGTGTAGCTGCATTGCTAAGATCTAAGAGAAGGGAGAAGGAGAGGCCTGGCCATGGCCCAGAGCTGAGTGTGTGAGCCCTTGGGCAGAGCCATTGGGGCAATCAGGGCCCTAAGGAGCATCAGCTGGCATCCCATCATGGCAGAGACAAACACCAGCGATCTGCCCTGGAGCAGTGCTTCAACAGAAACTTCTGAAACACTAAATGTATGCAAGTTGCTACTGTCCTTGTTCCAGAAAGCAGAAAAAGAGACTGGAATAAGACTTGTGAAAGCATGAACAGGCTTCCTTGATACATATCAAGTCCCTTTCTAACTTATTTTGAAATAAAGAAAAAAAAAATTAAAAAATGAAAATAGCAAAGATATGAGGATTATATCAGCCACTGTTTTGGAAAAAAAAAAAAAAGAAGCATTGTGGGTTGCAAGGGGGAAGACAGAAATGAAGGCTCCTCTGATGCATTTGGGTATCAGGAATGTGAATGTGTGATCAGACAGTGCTGCACTGTCAAGCACCACTCCTGCGCTCCTAAAAACCTCATGTCTGAAGATACACAACCGAGTGCACACTAACAAAATATTTTATTGATGCCTTCTAGCCCATTACTTCTGTGACAGTCCCCAGGGTCGCTGCTCAGAGCCAGACTGACACAATGACACACACGAAAACACAGGCTCAGCAACACCTTTTACAGGCCGGGCCCCAGTCCTAGAATAAAAATTGTGGGCAGGCATTGGTGGAGGGTGTTGCTGCTCTTCTCAGAGCCACACCTCTTTCTTTCAGCAATTTAACAGGAGGCACAGCAGCCAGGGAAATGACTCTTCCTGCCTGCAGATTAAAACTCTGCCTTCTAGTGCTGTGGGGATGTTATGGCTCTGCCTAAATTTCTTTTGGTGATTTGGAATTATCAAAGACTAACTTAGAAATGGACTGGTTAATAGAAACTTTTTCAGAAAACTTTCCCATTTCTCAAAATTGGGCTATTGGAGGAGCTTCTCGAGGGCATATGGGCTTCAATGACCAAATAATTTAGTGGGAAGAGAGGGACAAAGCAATAAAAACAGATAGTGCAGGGAAATTCCAGCGTAGAAAGAGAAGGAATTTTCACATGCCCGTAGCAGGTACACTCAGAGTAGGTCCTACTGATGAACCTCCTTTTTCTGTTGCAGGCCAGAGATTGCAACACAAAATACTGGAATAGTTATTTTAACTTGCTGGTTTTCAGAGCTGGAGACACTAACCTGACAAAGCACAGCAGTTCAGAACATACTGTGGCCCAAGACACATTTCTTTCTGCAAGTGTTTCTGAAGATACAACGAATTGACTAATAACTAGTAGATTGTTCAAACTGTGATAACAATAAACCAGTCCAACAAAAGGGAAGTTACCAAATGTTCAAACTTCTGAGCAGGACAGTCCTGCGCTCTGTCCTTTGCTGTCTGTGCACCGGGCTGAATGCACTGCGCTCCCACACTGCATCCACGGGCAGGGACCCGAGCACAGGCAGCATCAGGCAGTGCTACTGTTCCAGCACACGCAGGTCTGCAAATCCTAGACCACAGCAAAACTCCTTCCTTTCTACTTGTGCAAAATTTCCAGTGGGAGACAAGAGACACACTGAGAAAACGTGGGCTTGTGGCAGCTCTAAGTTTGGATGAACCCAGCCACACAACGTCGCAGCCAGGCTTTGCACACCGTACTGGTCGCATGCATTCCCTCTGTCTTTCCAAGAACCTGGTCCCTTTGGTGGTTCAACAGAACAAAAGAGAACTAGGGATACAAAGAAAGATTTGTCAAAGATTGTACAACAGAAAACCTCAACGGGGTGTTTGAAGAATGATGAAAAGAACATTAGAGCGAATAGCATACACGTCCTCAATGCGTTTAATGTCTGCTCCGTTTAAAGAAACCCTGTCATTGGCATTTTGTTTCTGAATCGATGTAAGCATTAGCCTTCACTTTTCTCTCCTCAATTCTGTGTAGACATTCCTTAACTAACAACTAGCTGTGGGCTGGTACAGCAGAGAAAGACAAAATCCCAATTTACCTGAAATATTATTTTGATTAAATGCAAGACCGATTTACCACTGGGATACACCTCAAGTCACACACACAGGTAGCAAGTGCATTTAAATGTTTGCTTTAGTCCAACAGCTGTCTGCCTTTAGCTTTGGAGAAAACTGGTCTTCAATAATACAGCAGAAAAAAGAATGCTACAGTCCTTCGAGAGAGTCCAGGGCTCCTCACAGATTCTAAAAATTACAGAATGAAAAATCATGACAGTTTTGAACTAGCTCTCAGTCAACAAGAGGATTTCAATGCTGGTTTGAACTGCTAGTCAGAATCCTAAATCTCTGGGACAAAACGGAAAAAGCCAGAAAAATCTAAAAAGCTTTATGCTGCCATATAAATGGGGTCTCTGAGGCTTGCTTAGATCTAGGTACTGAACTTATGCCTTCAAAGTCTCCCTCCCCACAAAAAATGCAAGAAACCTCCCAGTGTTCACTGCCAGCATGAAGTCTGTAGAATGGGATATTCTTATTGAATACCCTGGTAGTAAAAAATACAACCAGGAATAAATGGCATCAGGACTTTCTCTGAAAACTGCATTGCGCAAATTTGCAATTTTCTCAGTGTAACGAAATTCTAAGAGAGATACTCCCAGAGGTGCCATTTTCCTACCATGTTTCCAATATACATTTTCCCTTTTCTAAATAGGCCATACGTAGTAGGCAAAGAGACTCGTCTGTAGGTAAAGCATTAGCAATAGTGTGTGCAAGGTACAGGATCAGCCATTCCATTCCAAGCTACTTTAATACAAGAGAGATGATTTACAAGGCTCAACACACGTGGGTGCTTTCTGATGTTTCAAAAAGTTAGCAAAGCTGACTGCTGTCTGAAAACAGCAGATTTGTTACAGAATTTTTCACACATCAGTTTTAATTTAGCATAGTCTGCCATCGGAGGAGCCGCACAGACAAGAGGGAGCATACATCCTCCAAAACCCATCTGACTGCCTAATGGGAAAATAATACTAAACAGCAAACTGCCCCCACTGGAGCTACTACTGAACACCCAGCCACGAGCCTCTCACCAGAGCAATAGTGGCCAAAGGCTTTCAGAACAAAGCCAGACCACCCCACCAGGGGCTTGGGCCATCTTTGTGCAGTGTCTGTAGGTGTCCAAGCACACAGATTTCCAAGGAACAACTGCCTGGGCCATTCTGTAGTCCCTGCTGCAAAGTGTTCTGAAGGTCAGTTAGCACAAAAAATACCATGGAAAATGAATGTGCCTTGTCATGCACTGCATCTCTTTCTTCTGTACTGCCACAAATCGAGACCAGGCACTGATACCACATAAAAAAACAACAGATGCAGGTGCCATGGTGTATTCTGGGCTTACCTGTACCTACCATACAATAGGGCAAAAAAAGGGGGGAAGAGAAAAAGAATTAGTTCTAGAAGTATAAATGGCATGGGCAGTTTATGAGCCAGTCTCTTCTGGGGAGCTATTTCTCCTTTCACTAAGGTCTGGATGCACAGCCCAGAAGTGTCACCAGCCTGACCAAAGCCAGGCTGTCAGCTGGGGTAGAGCAGCAGTGGAGCAGGGTCTGCAGCACATCTTCATGCAGAGTCCTCCCACTTTGTCTCTGCCTTTGGTTACCTGCATTCTTTGTTACCTTTTTAAAAAGAAGAGGTGGGTTTGGCACAACAAACTTCTCAAATTATCTGTAAAAATTATGTGACAAAAGGGTACCTTCAAGCAACATCTAAATTTACTTCTTAAGAGTTAATGTCTGCATAACAAATTAGGCTCAAAGTGATAAAAATGGACATCAACAAACAGACCCAAAATAATGCATTCTGAAAGTATTCTGGGAAGAAACAAAACCAAAGCAGAGACAAATGACAGAAACTGCAATCCCAAATTTGTTTTACAAAGTCACAATAAGAAAGGGAGACATGAGAGAGGGAAAAGGCTGGTGCATCCAGGGAGAGAAGAAGGGGTGAGTGGAAACAGCTGGAATTGTTCAGCTGTGTCAACATTCGGCTGTTTCGCAGATTGACTAGCAAAGTGTCATCTGAAACCAATTACATTCCCAAAACCCCATGGACCCAGTTCATAACATTGATTAATCCACATTGCGAAAACATCCCCAAGCAAAACTAGAACAGCTGTCAGCCCTTGGAGCTCAGAAATAGCATTTGATTAAAAAAAAAAAAAACAAAAAACCAACCAAAAAAACCCCAAAAAAACCCCACAAAAAACAAACTACCATGAGCACACACTCTTTAATGCCATCTTTGTGATTTACAGAAGATCATATACCTGCTTCTGCCACTTAACAGCAACATCTCCCCGTGGCTTTTCCTGCACTGCCACGGCTGGTGAGAGAACAGGCTGGCAGCAAGAGGCCAGGCCACTGCTGATCCCCACACACAAAGCACCTGCCTGGAACCACCACACTCCCAAGGATGCCTCTCCCTCTGCTTTGCAGACCCTGGGGAATCACAGTTTACCTCCTGAAGGATGGAAACTTTCTGTCCCCACTGCAAGTGCCCTGAAATTGTCCTTTTCAGGCAGATTAATTATGCAGAAAGCATAAGAAAAAAAGAACTTGCAAGGCTGCCGGTGGTACCTGAGCGTGGATGGGGATCGGCCGCCGCACGCGCGCGAGGCTTGGGTCAGCTCCCAGCCCTCTCACCTGCCCAGAGCCGTTCCTGCTCCCAGCACTGAGGAGGTGCCTGCTTTAGGAAGGGCTGGATGTGATGAGCTGCTGCCCTGCTGCCATCTCCGAGGGCGCAAGGACCTGCACAGCACCAGCAGCTCCCGGCCAAATTCCCACTCCGTCCCTCTGAGCAGCACCCACCCGAGCCCACCCGCAGCAGGACACACCCGTGCTCCCCCTCACAGCTCCTGACTGCCCACACAGACACCATTTCTCTGTCCCATTCCCCAGGAGAGGATCACACAGATGTATTCTGAGCCTAGAGAATATTTCCAAGCTAACCAAAATCAACGCAAGATACCGTTACAAATAGGAACAGAAGCATGCATAAATAAAATCAAAAGAAACAAAGAGGTCATGGAAAGATTTTCTATTTCCACAACTGCCAATTGAAGGCTGCAGGTAAAAAGAAACTTTTTCTTGCTTGCATCGAATTAATTGAATAGTTTTCTTAAATAAGTCATTTTTACGTGGGGTTTTTTTCAGATATATGTATTTATTTTATCAGCTATTCTAAAATAAAGTTTAGAGAAGCAGGAATGCTCCACCAGCTAGTATCAAAGATCAAGAGACCTTGCACTTGGACCTGCAATATTCTTCCTGCAATTCTATCAGCAAAAAATTGCTGTCACTGTGTAACATCAAGAGAAATTCCATCCTGCGTTTATATTTTTATTTCCCAACTTCAGAGCAAGGACTCGTCAGGCCAGCGAGGTAAGCACCAGAGCAAAGGTCCACAGAAGCAAAAACATACAAATCATATTGCTCTTGTATGGTTCCTAGCCATTGCTGAAGTGCCAATTCCCCTTCCAGTGAGAATTAGGTACATGTAACTCACTTATCATGCAGCTTTCCCCAGAGATCATGGATTCAAATACAGACACACAAGAAATCTTTAGCATTACCACACAGCCCGTACAAGAATTTAAATTAATTAAGTCAACATCACTGGACTTAGCACACTCCTTATCTGGTACTGTAGAGAAATACTTCCCCGCTGTAGAGAAGCTGTTTGGGAGGATGAAGTATAACATTATCAGAATATCTTTTGGCTTATCCATTCCTTCACTCAGTCCTCTTCTTTTTATTTCTAAAGTCTTGTCACAGATAAAAAAACCCACATTGTTTAAACTCCAGTTTTTCATTACAGTTTCACAATCAAACACAGAAGACAAACACACAATCAATTTTATCAACTCATTACTCAGAAAATAAGTTATGCTGGCATGGTTGTGTGGAGACAATGGTATACTGTTGAAAGAATTTGTAATCAGAAAGGCAAATGTATTTCAAAATTCAAGAGAGCAAATTACCTTTTGACTCTTTGCAAAAATACTTTCCAAAATAGTATTAAGCATGCCAGTAATAAGTTCCGCTGCATAAAAAAACCAAACCAACCAACCAAACAAAAAAACAATGCCAACCCAAAAGAAAACTACTACTTCACACATTAGAAATTCTGTGAAGACATTCATAAGCTGTCCTTGCTTCCCATAAATGTTAGATATAAAAAAACTAGCCACTGGATCTAATATTTCATATTCTGCAACACAAATAGACAGAGGCATTAAATACAAACCAGAAAATTGTGAGACCACAGCAACCCCAAATTCAGACAGCTGGTCCCCCTGCAGTAGCCAGGCTTTTTAGAGGGACCAATACCTGATCTTCAAAGAACAGAAAATTCAAGAGCTACCAGGTACTGCAGCCTGTGCTGTTGAGCGTGCAAGCATTGAGTTATATTTTCTGAGACTTACTATAATTTTCTCATGAAAAAAGTTGAATGTCTCGACATTTACCTTCAAGAATGTAAAGTTAAAAGTCAAGATTACCTCCACCTTATCAAAATCCAGCATGAGAAAGTGAAATTATTTCCCAAGTAATTCTTACAACACCAATGGCTGGATTCACATGGGCTGCTAATAGTAGCTAACAGACAGAGAATAACGTGTAAGGTATTCTTAAGATTATAATGAGAAAAATTTGTACAAAGACTCGTAGAATTAGGGCAAAGTACAAAGAGTTACTCAAGCTGTATCACTAGCAGACATCCATCAATTCATGGAAGGTAAAGTTAAAAAAAGACAAGTGGGATGATCTATTCTTGCATATCCTAAGACGTGCACATCACAGGTCCTTGCATTTCCCATCGTTGACCCCGGCGCTGGGCCCGCAGTGTTTGATCAAACCTCTCCTTACAGAAAGGCACCCGCGCTGCAGCTGCGGATGTCCGGGCACGCTGCGGCAGCTCTTCCTCCCAGAAATCCATCCCCATGTTTAACCAGATCCAGAGCTGAATATTTTTACCTGCTCTTGATTTGAATTCATCCATTACAGCCACCGGTTCCCATTTCCTTTGGTACCCAGTGTTTGCTTTCTCTGCAGACCCTCAAACACTGCTGCCCACAGACACCCAGCTTTCTCACTGACACATGTCAGAGATGATGCTCTAAGTGGTTCAAGACTGTTAGGTTTTGTGCCTCAATTATTATTTCCCCGATGAGGGAATTTTAATATCTTTTGCTAGGCGCCGTAAAAAAATAAGACCTTCCGTCTTCTTAGCTTGCAGAGAGTTGTTTATTAAGTCTTATCAGAGAAATTTAGCCCATAGCCGGGCATTAGACATAGAACAGAGCAGGGAATGCCAAGAATGGCCCCTTTATCTTGATTGCACACTCTTTTAAAGGTAAATTATCCAATTAAAACTTAAAACGAAAGATATTTTCCTTTTTCTACCAATGCTCAATAATTCACCTTGGCACGGCAAAAGGGAACTGCGGAACTCTCCATCCAATCATCCCAAACTACCTCTACCGCAGAATCTGGAGTATTAGAAGAAGAAGAAGAAATCTAAAAGACAATTATTATCCTCCATGTTGAAGTTTTTTTGCTTTTATCTATTTACTGTATTAACCAACCTAAGAAGTCTAGATCTTTCACCCTGTGACAACCTCACATAATATCCCATCACCTAGTTCACACCAGTGTAAATTCTAATCCTTCCCAGAGAGTATATAGATTTCTCCATGGACAAAGGTCAGAAATGCTGATGTACAGGAAGGGTTTTATACTTAAAAACAGGCAGAGCGATATTCTCTGCGTTCTGGACTCCAACAAAGACCAACCATTTGCTCCTACTCCAAGTACCCTGTGGTAACTTTCTGAACTTTACCCTCAATGTCCCTCCTAAGGCATGGATCTCAGAATGACAGCACTTATTTTACAATTGTCTTGCTAAGGTACACAGGCACAGAAGCAGACAGAACTTCTCTCCCAGCTCCCGTTCCCTTGTACACAAACAAGTATTGCATCACAGTTCTCCACGGGCAGCTTGTGGCCAGCTGTTAGTCAAGAGGACCATCTCTGCTTTGCTTGTCGGAGTCTTCTCCCACTGGAACATTCTTTTTCTTAGGCAAGTTCATTTATTTATTTTAGGTCCTCTGCTTAGACAGGCAAAACAATTCAGAGCTTTTTATGTAAAGCGTCTGCTACCTTCTTATCTCACATTCTGCCACTCTTTGTGCTACCTGGAAATGAAGCAGCAGTAATTCAGAAAGATTTTTTCCAAGTAATTGACAAAAATATTGAACAGTGTTGAAACTAGTCCTGATCCTTGTCAAATTCCTGTAGCACCTCACAGTGATCCTCCATGAACGTGTGTCTGAGATAAGGCAGCTCAGCCAGAGCTGCATTTAGTGCACAGACTGCTGCAACAAAAAAAGAACTTGCAGGAAGAAGCAAGAAGGGCTTCAGATCAAACCCCAGAGAGCACTGTGCACTGAGCACACCCTGTCACTGCGTGGGACTTCTCTGTCATAAACAAATGCTACAAATGAGTTTACAGAAGTTCTTAAACCCAGGAATCGCATCTGTCACATAAAGGTGAAGATGCACTGATGTAAAGCAGTAATTAAAACAATCAGGAGTTCCTAGCACAGCCACTAATAGTCTTCTTGGTTGCCAGTTTTCTGAAGAAAGTATGGATCATCACCACAGATTGGTTATCTTAAAGGGTCAAGTGTTGAAGAGGAGGTATGAAATGGGTGACTAAAATAAGCAAAGGAGAACAACAGAAGGAACGTCTTCCTAAAGAGAGGAATGACCATATATAGCATGGCTGTTTTTAGCTCTAGTTGATGTGTTTGATGTCTGAGGACCTTTCATCAACTCTGTCATCAAGTGGTATTTCCCAAATGGAGGACTGGTGTTCTGCGAGTGCCAGCAGTTATTTATTTGAGCTTTTGAACGCATGACTGTTCCATTTATCCTTGCAGGGGCCATTACACCAAAGGGCATTTTGCAGTATTTGCCTCGTGCTGACATGACTGTGCTGTTCCCTCTCTGCAGGTGCTCAGAACAAAGGGAGCTTCCCATGCAGATCACCCGTCCCCAGCTGGGGAACTGGTGACAACTCTGACCTCAGAGACCCCAGGACGTTTCCCCGGGCACAGCAGTCCCTGGGCTGACTCGTGTTTGCACATCTGTGTAAAAACAATTATGGATTAGCACCTCTATGTCCACAATACATACCTTTAAAAATATACCTGCAGGCTTGATCTCTAACATCTTTCAGGATAGTGCCCAGAAACACCTAAAACTATACCTATGTAACCACAACCAGTGTAACCAGTGTAATATGGAAGTAATGGCACTGAAAACCAAAACAATGGGCTGACACATCAGTTCTTCAGATGGCCTAATCCACCAGCAGGTTATAACACTGAAATACATCAAAAAGATACATCATTTTTGGTGCAGTGAAAGTATGAGATACAATGAGAGAGTGAATCTGAATAAACATTCTTCTTTTCTCATTCTAGAAAATCATCTTCTGCTTCCTTTTACTACATATGGAGAAAAAAAACCCCACAAAAACACACAGAGACGTATTGTATAAGAAATTAGGGAGTACAGGGGTTTTTTTTAATCATCCCCTAAGAATAAAAAGGGAGATCCATGGATAATTACTATCACAAAGGCTTAAGCCAGGAAGCCTACTGAAGTAACGTGTTGTTAGCAGCCCACGGCTGCCTGACTGCTTCTTCCACACCTCAGAGCAGCCTGAGGCCGGGGATTCTCAAAAGGGACAGCAAAGGAACAGCTCTCTAAAGCCCCACTCCCATGGGGTTAAACTGACCTCATTTTAGCCTCTGACCCGGGACACCATGGACTGGATCGGAGCAAGGGACACACACATGTCAATAAAGCTTCCCTCTCTTCAAATCTATGTTTAATCGCTGCTAAATTTGGCACTGAAACCACCAAAACCCAAAATGCTGTGCAAATAGCAAACTTAATTTTTTTTAGTACTCTACAAAAGGGTCTAGAGACTAGAAATTTGCTAACAGAGAAAGGTGCCAAGAAAAAGTCATCAACACCTTTAACTGCCCTTTTTTCCCCCCCTCTAAACCTTTAGGAAGTACATGACAATTTAATACAGGATTCGGATGCAGAAGGTGTGTAGGATTTAATTGGTTTGGATTTAACACTACAAAAACCTTATTTTCTTTTCTCTTCACAAACTTATTGCTGCTCTATCTGCATCTTATCCAGCCTCCAAAATCACCCACAGATATGCAGGTACAAACCTTGGTGCAGTAGGAGCTGTGTGCTCTCAGTTCCATGACCCAGCTGAAGGGTGAGCAGGCGAATGCAGGAGGGAGCCCAAAGCTCCCTCAGCCTCTGCAGCACCAGGCAGAACGGCAGAAATGGGAAAGTTTGGGAGGAAGGAGCTGTGGAGCCACCGTGCCTCCCCACGTGCCCCTTCCCAGCCCTGCTGGCTCATCTTTAAGTGACTTTTTGCTGCTTTTTGCCGACATGCTCTTTCTAGGTGCCTTTGCTCCTATTTCTTTTTCATCTCCTCAAGTCATTAATGTTATGAACATTCAACCAACCCTGAAGTGCAAAATATCAAACCATCTCTTTGGGTGGAGGAGGATCTGATTGTTTGCTGAGCTTTCCAAACAGGTTACAAACAACTTCCCAGGTTACATTTCAGTGTGAACCAGGCCTTGGTACAGACACTTCCAGTGCACGTGCTAAGAAAAGAGCCCAGAATCCACTTGAGGACTTGCTCCATATTGTACAGGAGGTGAAAAAACACCTCTGACATCTGAACTTCTATTTTAACTGGACAAGAAAACCACCACACCACTGATTTATCTGCTTTCCCCCAGATACCATTTTACAAGTTGCCATTGTTCAGTAACACTTTCATACCAAGACCTTTAGTTAACCTAAATTAAAAACACATTTTAAGATTTCCTTGCTAAAAACCCAAACAAAACCAAAGTAAAGGAGCCTGTATTTTTCTGTTACTGAAACACACCATCACTTACACCAAAGGTTGTCCAACAACATGCCTCTGCAAGGAAGAAAATGTTTTCTGGATATTGGGAATATTATCCTGAAGGTTTCCAGAAGCTATATGAAAGTTATATAGATGAATAAAATTGAACTGTAATGCTTAACCCTAGAAATGTTAAAAGAAAAAATTTATTTAAAAGAAAACGCTTTGGTGATAGCATGATCTGAAAGGTCAGCATAGAACTGAAGTTCTATTCTGGACTTCTACAAAAAAATTATCCTGCGCTCCTACTGTTGTAAAAAAGAGTGTGTGCCGCAGAGCTCATTGATTTTATTTTAAATCCTTGAAGCCTGTTAAGTTCCTGAGGAAGACATGATTGTCTTGTTTTTGTCAACACACCCACCTACCCAATCAACCTTCAAAACATCAAAATTCACTTTACTCCCACTATCTCCTTGATGTAAATTATTCTCCTATTAATAATTCTCTTTTGTTATAATCAACCTTTCCTACCTTGCATGAATTGCTCCCATGCTAATATGACCGAGTTTGATCTAACTTCTTGAAAAAAAGTCCTCATTGGGAAAAAAAAGGAAACAGTTTGGGGCAAAATTCTTGTCCCCCTCCAAACACTGGAAAGCATCCTGCTGTTTGTGGTGAGTTTCAGCATTTCATGTGCAGGATTCAAAAGCGTCCCTGTCATTAATTCAACTGGGCTCAGGACACTGGAGAAACTGGCCATGACTAACAGGTATCTGCCAAGTCACTCTGTGTTCCTGCATTCCATCTGGAAGCGACTGAACACTTGCTTTGCTCCAGAACACGCCTCCCTCTCCAGGTCTTGATGATTCCGAGCATCCCCAAGGGGACAGTTCCTCAAAACAGCCGGAAAAGCCACGTTCCACACCAGTAAACCCTGAATGCCCTCCTGGAGACCAGCACTGGGACAGTCCCCAGCATTTGTTCACTAATCCCACACTATGGTGCCAATGCAAAGCAAAATTCCCTCCGTCCCTGAACTGTTCTTTCCACCCTCACGTAGATGGGGAGCTTTATGCCGTGAGCCTGTTGTGTCACAAAAGGAACCCAAAAGGTATTCCAAGAGCTAGCCTGTCCCTGTTACCTGCTGCCAGCGTTCTGTTCCACATGGGGAGAATGGGACCCGCTGGGAGGAAAGTCGAGGACGCTCCCAAAGCCAGATGCCTAAGAGTTCTGCACCAGGATACAGGCTTCCCAGTTTTGTAGTGAACTTCCTTTATTATACTCAATTCTGTCAGTGGTTTTCCAGTTTCATGGAAATACTGCTGAAGCAACCCATCTTTCTAAAACTTCCACTGTCTGTTCAGCACCTGCAGCACGGTGACCAGAGGTGTTGCTTCCAGCAAGAGTTTCAACGCCACCGAATCATTTGGAAGTCCCAAAGGTGGAGAGAAAAATCTATGGATCTACAGAACAAAAGTTTCTGGCTAGTGGTAAACCAAAGTCAGATTAGATAATTATAAAAGTTCTCTTCTGAAGTCTATTAGAGATGCAGGAGTGTTAAATACAGACTTTCGTGTTTGCAGGGTTTTTCTCTGCCACCAGTTTTAACACTTTGTTTAAGGGACTGGGGTTTGTTTCAGTTTTCTCCTGGTTTTTTCCCCCCCTCCTCCTTCCTGGCTACCTGAATTCCCCACAGGCACCTCTGAGTTTGCAGCAGTAATTCCCAAGGGACTGCTCTGACATGGTAACAACATCCAGACTGCAGCTACCCTGCTGCGAAGTCCAGCCAGTGATTCTCTGGGGCTCCTGGGTGGTCTGCGGTATTTGGGTTTGTTTGGGTTTTCCTCAATCTTTTCCTTCTATTATTAAAGATTTTTTTAAAATTTCTCTTTGTTATTGTTAAAGATACTTTGTTACCCAGGGAGTTCATTCAGGTTGTCAAGCAGAAAAGGATTTTAAAATGCAAAGGCAGCCAATGAATTGTCCCGTTTCCTGCTTCTCCGTCTTCCTAGGCTTTTAGCACAGCTTTTTTTTCACCAGGCATATATACTGATGTGTAATAGGAGCCAGACTCAAATCTCTGATGTGCCCAATAGGCACTGAATTACAGAAAGTGTCCCTGCAGCAGCTGGTGAGTTGGGCAGAGTGGGTTTTTGTATCATCACTGCAATATTCCGACTTCCCCAAAAGCAACAACAGGAATTTTCAACCTTAGTCTGTGATCAGATTTTAGCTCTTCTACTGCACCTCATTTCTATGGGGTAACAGCAAGAGCTAACAAACACACTTTCAAACTCGTGTTCTAGCTGAAAACCCAAAAGGCAGGCGAATGTATGAGTGCTGCTGGGAGATGTATGACTTACTTCTGGCAATGAGCACTGAGCGATGAATTATTTTAGCAGCGCAGGTCAAACAATAGAACTGTGTGACAGCTGCAAGCACACACAATAGCAAGGAGCACAGTTTAGCTGAAACTGAAAAATGTTTCCTAAAAACTCTGTCCAGCACGACAGAATTATTTTTTGGGGTAGACGTGAGAGTGAAATTTATGTTGTTTAGAAACCTTCTTTTATCATACAGTTAAGACTTTGAAAATATGGTATTTTCCTCCTCCACACTAAGTCTTCAATTTAAAAGTTACCAGTATGGAATAATACTTGTGGGATGCAAAGGGATGTTACCACAGCTGAAGTAGCATTGTACCTCAGACAGTCCCACACGCCTAAAGCCACTCGTTGAGGTGTAATCACGTGTGTAAACTTCAAGAAACCCCCCACATACAGATATCCTTATGTTGCTAAACTCAAGAATATTAGCAAGGCTTTGATCCACATGCTTAGAGCATGTTGACCATTAATGCTCTTAGACTCACGATTTACGTTCTGTTCCTCTATAATATGCTTTAGAAAAAGTCAGGAAAATACCCCCCCTGCCTTAGAAGAGTGCAGTCCAGATTTCCCAGGAGAAAAAAACAAAACTAGGCAGAGTGTTCCCCCAGAGAAGGGCTGTGGGCCCTGCTCTCGTAAAACAAGCTTAAATAACTTGAAAGCAGTTACAGAAAGAATAGAATTTACATGCTACACAGGTCTGTAGGTACGTATTCTCTTTCTGGTGGAGTTAACTCGGAGTGTATTAATTGAAGAACAAAGCTATGCATTAGCTATTTATACACTTATGCAATCAATACTGAAATACACGAACATATAATTACATAATTATCACATTAGGAAGTCCATCATGAACGATTTAATCAAGTAAAAAAAGAATATCATCAATATGGCCAAATGATAATGACACTGCACCACATGAATAAATCTGACTGGGGAAAGGCAAGTACCCAGCAGAAACTGCTAGGGGACAAGTAGTCTACACATCGAGATGTATCACAACTATATTATTTAAGAATCCCGAGGACATTTCTGTACTTCAAAGAATGAAAACAAATAAAACCCCAACCCACTGACACAAGGACTCGAAATAAGCAATGATTACACGAGGATTAATGTTGTTAGTGGTTAGAGCCATAAAAATCACTATCTGCTCATAAAGACAGATGCATGATAAGACGACAGATTTTTGAGCGAGCTTTTCTGCTCCAAAGATTCATTTCATGATTCTATATTCAGAAACGGCTCCATTCGTTTTGTTTGCTTGGACCTGGTTACCATCAGCCTCAAGATTTTCAAACTACATCTCCATAGCTCGAAAATGAATAATTTACCAAGGCCCCTGTATTTGCATCTGGAGCCTTTACCCAGGGCTGTATGGAGCTGGCATCCCAAAGGCTGAGCGAAGCCGGCTCGCCCGGCTGCAGAGCAGGTCCGGAACGGCCCCGGGGCCGCGGCTGTGCCTGCTGCAGGACTGACCCACCCCAGGGCTGCCAAACGCCGCCAGGGCACAGAAATCACTGGGGCCCTCGCTCTGCTAACACCTTACGCTGCAAAAGCGGCAGATTGAGGCAAACTCGCCGAGTTCTGCTGAGCGACATCAGCAGAGCGGGTCACGGACACCCAAGAGGCGCCGCACCCCGAGAGCTCTGGCGCTCCTCTAGGAAAAATGGCACGGAACTGGCAGCTGGGGGTGACTATGGAAACAGCCACGGCAGGGTCAAGAGCAGGAAGGGATGGTCACAGAGGAATGAAAGCAACAGGGAGAGTTAAAGATCAATAGACAGAGCCTAGCCAGGCCAAAAGCCCTCCCCCCCCTTCCTGCAGCGTCTGTGCTCTATTAGCACTCGAGAAGCCCTCTCCCTGGTGCTGCCTTTGCTCCCGATTGCTATGCCAGTCCTTGGAATTGTGTCCCAGTCCAAGGTGGCAACCAGCAGTAGTGTATTTATTAATAAAGCCATAAACTGTACCAAGCTTTCTCTGCCTGACAAAGAGGTTGCTACAAACACATTTCCATTATTCTGTAATTTCGGCAAGGAGAAGCAAAGAATTGGATGGGAGAAAAGGACACGTTAGGGAGTGGCAAGGAACAGTCTCTGGAGACCTCAAACCAACAAAAATGCATAGTCTCCACTGTGGAAAAAAATATGGCTTAATAAATCATCATCTGAAGTTGCCATGGTAATAGTAAATGTCTAGTTCCCTATACTGTTTAACTCCACACATCCACTCCTGCAGGAGAGTTTCTCCTCCGTACCAAACACTGGAGATTCTTATTTAAAGATGAGGACAGAGTGTGCAGCTCAGCACAGGCAGGCTCACGACCTGCAGGGTACTTGAGGTGAAGGAACACTTTCTTTATGCCAGTCAGCTCCACACACACCACACACCCGCTGTACTTTTTGCAGAACTCACTTCCTGGTGCAGTTGCCTCCGAACTGCAGCTTGCCAGATCACCAGCAAAGCAGCCCTTGCTTTCTAAAACTGGAAAACGCTCCGCGATCGACTGAGCAGTGCAGTCCCACATGGAATGCCGTGCAATAAATTACCATAGCTGTAGGTAAATATAGACACACAGAACCCGAAAGAGCTTTTTATGTACCAACGACTTCTTGGAGGGAGGGGCTTAAGTTAAAAGAAAGAAGCTGACAAGAAAAGGGATGGTGCGTGGGTCTCTCGCAGAATAAGGTCAGCTCCCACAGACTTCCTCAAGCAAGTTTCTTAATGTTCCCGTATCTCGGTTCCCCCATCTGTACAACAGTGTTAACACGTACTCTGCTTATCTAAGCTTATTAGCATGTAGAAAGTGATTTGTAATCTGAAAGTTCAGAGCCTATGAAAAAAGAAAACTTTTGTTTCAAAACTTCGCTGCCTCTAAGAGTCTGAAAAAATAGCCTGGCTGGCAATTCCTGTGCCAAAAAACCACTGTCAGTGTTTGTAAAGCAGAGATGAAACATTTCCACATCGCATAAAGAAGCAAATTGACTAGTCATACTTAAAGCACTGTAATAAGATAAATGAGCAAAAAGACAGTCAAGAAAAACGAAAGCGACAGTGGCACTAGGAGCAATCAATGACTGGAGAAGTGCAGCTCAAAGGCAGGAGGAGAGAGAAAGTCAGGTTCAGCTTTCCAGCAGAGGAGCGTGCCAGTGCTGAAATCCAGGAGATTTCAGTGTCTGGAAATCAGACGGGTTTTTCTAAATATTCATTTGAAATGCTCGCTGTCCCACCTCGGAACACGGCCACGCCTATGGCACGTGACAGCAGTTTACATAAGGTCAGGTTCAATATCTTTGCTGATTTCTCAAAAGTGAGGTCCCTCAGACCACATAGAGACCATGAAATCTCCCTGCCAAAACCCAAGCCACAGTCCATGAAATGTAATCTGTGAATAAAGAATACTTGTTTTCATTAGAACAGGTCCCAGAACGCAGTGCCAGCACGGTAAGAGCAGGCAGTTCAGCCTTTGCTACTGCAATTTCACATTGAATAACATACCATGTTAGCCTAGGACACAGCTCTTGTAAAACTGGGATTTTTCAAGAGGAGTGACCAGGTCTGTTTCTACTGACTATTCTAGGACAATGTCAAGCAGTATTTTTCTCTCAGCCTTTACAGAAAGCTCTGTATCAAGCCACATATATGTGATGTATATAAAAGTAGTTCCTAGCTTAGAGCAATTTATCACAGCTCCACATTTTCTTTAAAGAAATATGCTATCTAAAAAACAGGATAGGATTTTTAACCAAACTCAAACTTACTCTAAGTCTGAATCCTTTCTAAAATGAGTCTTTTCTTAACCTGTAAAAGGTGAACGAAAGGCAAAAACTTCTCAAAACAATGATAAAATTTCACACATTGTAATCAGACAAAATCGTGGCTTCATTACAGACTGTATCTCACATGTGGTGGAGGAACACATGTGCATCTGTTTGCAAGAAGTGCAGCAGCTGAACATTTGACTTCCTCAATAGGACATTTCAAACACCCATTTCCTCCTCTTTCTGCATGTATTTTTTGTTCCTGAGACACAGAAATCATGCCAAAGCCTGAAAAGCCCAGCAAAGCACAGCTGTGAAAGGCTCCTCGCTGTCACCACGTGTACCTCACCCAGCCCGAGCTCAGGGCTCACGGTTTCGGGGTGCCTCCACTCCTCCCTGACTGAACTCCACTGTCTCCTAATGCAAACCCAAACTCCAGATGGAAATAGAAATTCATAAGAGGTTCAGGGCAAATATCCAGCATACCAAGGTTACATCACAGTGGATGCAATTTGCAACTTCAATGGAAAGACAGTGAAAGGAATCAAAGTGATCCTTTGAGGAAAGTGTGATTTATAAGCTAATGCAAGACCAGCATTTTGTGTCCTCTGCACAAAGACATCCATGGCTTGACATTAAATATGTAAAAGATCTGAGCTTGGGCAATTTCCTTGGAAGCTACCAATGCTACCTTTTCTGCAACCACTTTGCTTTCACTCTCAAGGAGGCCAACATATCAAAATACTGCAAAACTGTAGCATTTACAGGTTAAATGATAACTCACTGAGTTAAAAAAGAAAAAGAGGACACCATTCCTTATGCAACAAGGGACACAAAACACGGCCTCTTAGTATGTAACAGAAGAGGTAAGAAATAGTGCAAAACCATAATGAATGCCCAAGTTAAAATCCAAGAAAACTCCAATCCCTAGTACTGTTTCTCTTTTCTTCCCTCTCGAGAGACACAGGATTCCTGAGGTCTGCTAGGAACTTTCTGCACTATGTCAAACAAAGCAGACAGTATCAGAACACATGGATAATAAGCAGGCTTGAGAGAAATCTACCGAAAATTATTTTGTCTCTTCTGAACAAGGACACTACTAGTGTCTTCAAACACAACCACAAGCTTATTTTTACGTAGTCACATTGACCTCAAATTTAAGAAATTCCTAAAACATACGGTATTTTTCAGATGATAAATGTTTCTCAATAATATGGCTCTTGTGCATGTTTCTTAGTTTTTCTGGAATGAAGGTTAAAACAGGCACCACAGCAGAAAGCAGTCACAGTTTTCTATTTCTCTTAGCCATTCTGTGGACAAAAGAAAAAAAAAAAGTGCAAACATTCTAGCTCCTGGCAGGCAATACTAAAGCAGCAGTCATTCTGCATACTGCAGGCCAGGGAGTGTGCCCAGAAGGGGCAGCAGGAGCTTCTCCACCCCAGCCAGGAGCATCCAGCTCTGCCACTGCCCCATTTCCACCCCGGGCATGGCATCGTGTGTGTGACCTGAGGGACACACGTGGCACTGCCAGCACTCCTCTTGGCTGTGCACACCAGCCAGGACATGCCAAGGCTGGCCACAGCTCAGGGACGGCCTTGCAAAGGACAGAGCAACTCTGGACAGAAAGCGCTGAAGAGGTTAACAGAAAAAAAAACCCTGTATTAATAAAACATGAAGTTATTTAAAATAGTTCAAGTATAGCAGAACTCACTTTCAGTTATGCCAGACTGGATGATGAAGTTTGTGTGATTAATTCCATTCTCTTCCTTTTCATCTCAGAAAACTGTCAGCTCTGTTGTACCAACAACATACTGTTACAGTGGCATCGTGAATAGCTCTTGGATAGCAAACAAAAAATATTAAGTGAGCTTTGCCAATTACCTACCACAGGTTTTGCTCACAAGCTGCCTTATTCCCTTAAAATTCTATTGTCGGTATATCTAACCTTTTAAAAATAATAGGTACCACTTAAAAGCAATTGCTATTTTAATTGTGAATTGGGGTCGTAAATCCATTCTTTAAGAAGCGCTTTTACAATCTGCTGAATTCTTTTGAATGTGCCTCCTTTAATTCCCTTGCAGGCAACTCCTGCTAAAATGAAATTTTTCATTTGCAAATTAGATTTGCTGGTAGCTAGAAACAAAAAGCCATCATCAGAGAGCCAGTAAAAGGGATGCATCCTTACCTAGTAGGAACAATTAGTTGCACTGACTGCAGTTGTAAAAGCTGCCTCTTTTCTTCTTTCTCCTCCAGCTCTGTGATCTGAAGCAGGACTCAAAGACATTGGCACAACAGGGAATGGTGTGTTTCGATACACAGTAAAATAAACACAGAGCTGTGCCTCTTCACAGTGTCTGAAAAACTGGACTGCAGCAGGCAGGATCCATTTGCTGGATGTCATTTCTACTTACGTGTGCATATACTGTGCATACATATTCATGTTACAGTAGAGAAAGGAAAGTTTAATTATTAATGCAGAACTACCACTCGGCAAGGGACTGAAGCAGAGTTCACATAATAAATACTCTGTTTAAAGGCAACAGTAATCGGCCTGACAAATGTCACAAACTTCCCAGTGTACTCCACTTGGTTTGATATGTCTTATGGACAACAGAGAACTCCAAAAAAACACAGCAGCCAACCCCACCCATGGCCCACTTTCTCAGGGAGAAACTCAGGGTCACTTCCACCTCACGTCCAAAAAACCTGCCAAGAGCAAACAGGCACAAAAACATTAATCAGTCAATCCGAAGCTACTGAAGAAGTTTGTTGAGGAGTTAAGTATTGGAAAAGGATCTCTGAAGTTCCAGCCTCATACCCTGACACACAAAAACCCGGGCTAACCCCAGAACAGTGGGGATGGTTTAGACTTGAACCCGTGTTTTCCCTGATATGCATTCTGTTTAAACTTGCAAGACTCAATACTTTCTTGGGACCAAAATAATCCCAGGACTGTACAATCCAGTTGTTATTTCAGTAACTAAACCCTGTGCGAGCCGAGTATTGTATTTTTAGGTTCCCTGCAAGAAGCATTGTTCATTTTTATCCTTTCAGTGGGTGATCTTTATCTCTGGCAGCCTTTGGGATCTTTTCTTCCTGTTCGAACACCAAGGACATTCTTATTATTCTTCCCTCTAATGAATCCTGTAGCCTTCGGAGTGGGCCACAACTCATTTGGGGAAATTAGTGAAAGGGAATAGCTACCAGATGACAATGAGGAGACCTGAGAATGATCCCATTTTCAGGCATGAAAAGGAAGTAGCTAGAAACATACCTGCCATTAGGCACAGCAGGAGCTGGAAGCTTTGAAACTAACATTGCATAAAGAGAAAGTTCTGCTTTTGGAAAAGTGGAAGATTTTATCTGGATACGTAAATCTGTCAATCGCCACATGTCGTATTTCTCTTTGCAGCAGAGAGGTTTGCAAGGGCTTTATTTTTTTCTGTCAACCATTTCAAACACAAAATTCTGTTCTTTTTTCCAGTCAGCCCCGCACATCAAGCTCAGGAACACTTGCTGAAAAAGCTCTTCCGGCCTTTTATCCTGAGCCCTGCAGAAACCAATTTGAGAGCCATAAACCAGGTTACGTGCAAAACGCTGATGAAACCATCACTTGCGGCTTTGCGTCGCAACGCTTTGTAAAATTAAAGATCTAGAACTCTCCAAGTCTCCTCCCTTTCCTGCAAGGAGGTTTTGCCAGTGCTCACAGACCACTGGAACAGAGCAGCCAGCAGAAGGTAGGAGCAGAATTTGCCAGATTGTATCAAAGCACTGCGCCACAAACTCTGTAACCTGCCCAGGCCACAGGCAGCGCCTGGTGAGAGGGGAAATACACCCAGCGCTTCTTTGGCTCCATGCCAGGCACACCAAGCTTTGTCCTGGAGCACCAGAGAAACAGGCTGGGAGTCTCTGAACTTGGTTCCATCCCCCCCATTTGGTGACCAGTTTGTACAGGAAGCCTGAGTGAGCTCACGCTCCCCCAGCTGCAGCAGCCTCCAGCTCCCGGTGCTCCCGCACCGCCCTCGCCTACGACACTGATGTGTCTGAGCATCCTCACACAGCAGCACTTTGGCATGAGGATCCAGGGCAGCCTACTGCATCTACATTCACTCCTGGAATGAAGGAAGGACATGTTGACAGCCATGAATTTGCAGATTAAAGGCTGCTCCCAGGCAAACGTGCTGACTGAGCTGGCTGATGCGTACCAGTCAGCTGAGAAGGAATCGGAAATGCTTAAGTCAAGTCCAAATACCACACTTTTGATTTTTATGATATGATAGCTGATAGACTAAATTTCAAGGTAAAATAGATTGGCTGGGCACTGGGTATTCCATTCTTGTGTAGCACCAAGGCCATTACGCTGCCCTGGCTCCCCAGATCACTTCCTCTCTTTGCCTTGGTGTCATTTACCCTTTACCTTGACAACCACCATTCCTGCTCAATAAACACCAAGGTCTCCTGTAGAAGTATTCTGGTTTTCTTTTCCTTTCTGCCTTATCACAGTTATTCTCCTCTCCATATGCTGGTAACACACATGGATGCAGCTCTTCCGGGAAGTAGATAGCATTAAAAGGGAAAAAAAAGAAAAAAACCCAAAACAACCAAAAGAAACGGGTGAAGGCAAAGAAAAGGGACTGGCAATACAAGCTGTAGGAACAGAAGATGGCCTGACGTGCAGCCAAAGGTAAAAGGAATGGAATCAGGTGTGAGTTACAGACCAAGCAGGCAGCTACATTTACAGCTCAAATTCTGGTTCCATTTCAGCTGCTCCGACCTCTGCTGACGGAAAAAAAATGTGTGTTAAGGACGACCCTCAGGTAAAAAGTACAGAAAACCTCCTCCCAGAGAGTGATGAAACTTCACATAAACTAACCAAAATTTAAGCACCCCAAAACCAGAAGAGAAGCTCACACTTTGTGGGCCTTTACAGTTCTGGCCTCACCCCTAGCACTGAATAGGTCCAGTCTCCAGAACCTGACACAGCACCATCCTAAAACTACGGAAAAATCGACACCTCCTCCCGTCTGCCCTCCAAAGGACTGCAGCACACTGGCACAGCACAAGTGAGAACAAGGAGGTGACACTTCTTGCCCTCTCACAGCGTGTACCCTTGTACCCTGCAGGAGCAGAAGGAAGCCCCACAGCTATCTGAGGGTAGGAGGCAAAGAAGAGAGGTTCAAGAAACAGGCCAAGGCTGGAGGGATGTCCTGACTGCAGAAATGGTCCAAGGTGGCAGCACACGGACTAGAAAGTAACACTCCTCTTGCACCTAACGAGGTAACAACTCCAGTTTTCAGCAAAGCTGGTAAATCAATGCTTTTGGCAGCAGAAGGTAACTCGCTGTGTTTGCCCCTCCTGCCACTTCTGGGCCCAGGCAGCCAAGGCTGCTGCAGCTCCTCCATACCCCAGGCAGCAGCCAGCTCTAGCACAGACCTGACCCTTGCCATGGCCCTAAGCCTACATCAGCACAGATCTACAAAAGCTATTCTGTCACGTGCTTGAACATGCTTGGAAACAGTTAAGTTCATTTTTTTTCTGGATTTTAAAAGAACAGAATAAGATCAAAGTATTTAAATATCATTTTGACCATGAAAGTAAGAAACAATACTTTAAAAGGAATGGAAAGGACAGAGGTGCATCTATTCTAACATTTCTAACTATAACATGCAGCATTCTGCAAACTTTACCTTATATTTCTATCAGAATGTATCTCAGAGACAATAGCTTCCATGGTGATTATACCTCAGCACAGCCTGACAATTGTTGTACATTCCAAGGACCCCAAGAACTGTGCTACCTGGCGTGGTAAAGGCCAGCTGGGCTGCTCAGGCTGGACAGCAGCAAAAACAGGGGCCAGCAAAATGGAATGCAGCCCTGGTATGGTTTGCAGGTCAGACACAAGCAACAAGCTACTCCTGCTGTGCCCCAGGGGGAAAAAGCCCCAGACCTCTGAAGCACTTGGAGGTGACTCCAGAGGAGGGCTGAGCAAAGTCTTTGAAACTGGCCATCCATTTCAGACACAACCATACTAAGCCCTCTCTGTTTTTCCATTAATTCTTTAAACAGCATTCAGGTCATCTCATTTTCCTTCTTACTTCAAGCTGATGACTTCCCTATATTTTATTTTATTTTATTTTATTTTATTTTATTTTATTTTATTTTATTTTATTTTATTTTATTTTATTTTATTTTATTTTATTTTATTTTATTTTATTTTATTTTATTTTATTTTTTAAAAGCCTCTCCTAAGCAATTATTTTGCCTAACAATTTTTTTATTGCTGGCATGAAACATCTTTAGATTTCCCCCTGGAGGGCCATCCCTCCTGCCTCTACAACCGATTTCTTGGAATCCAGGGGTTCCATAATTAATCTGAGAGATACTTTCTGTAAGGGATGTATGACATTTAGAGTTACAGTAACACTGCCTTTGGTTATGTTTTGGCTTTGTTTTAATCTTTAATATTGAACTTTACTTCAATCTAAGAAGAACTATGTGAAGTGACTGTTAAATGTCCTTTATTTTCCTCCATCTTGAGGAGGTTTGTTGCTGTTGCTGTAAACAACTTGCACACTTCCTGAAGACTCCTGTGAGTGGTTCTGCACAAGCACAAACTAATAGTACTGGATATTAAGTAGGACATTCCAATTCCTATCACATCCATTGACTCTTGGCTCCAGCCCCATTGGAAACCTGTGTCCCAGAAAGTTGGCACACAAAGAAAGGGATCTATGAACAGTGCAACTCCAGGTCATTTGCATGCAGGAAGGGATGAAATCCCTTTCCCCTAAACATGCTGAATTTGCCTTGCAACCACCCTAAAATGCCACTTTGCAAATGTGGTATGTTTCATTAACCTAGAAAAGATGAAACATCAAGCTCCTTTACATCCTAAATTTGATAGAAATGGTTATTTTTCTGGGTTGCCCCTCAATTAAACAATATGCTGATCCTTTTTATTAATTTCTTCTTAGGAATAGTAAGGAATCACATGCTTATTAAATCACACCCTTGAATGAATGCATCTCAGGCTTTCTATCTGCCCTATCTCTTATTTCAAAACCCACACTTGCTTCTCATGACCCACAAAGAAAAGAAAAAAAGAAGCCTCCTGTTGCCCAGTCAGGTTGAAGACTGTCGTTCTCTACAGATCTCTTATTCAGGCAACTAGGAAAATTAACAAAATCACACAGGTTTGGCTTTTTAGTGGGTTTGGGTTTTTACTGTCTCAAAGTCAGTAAGTTCTATCCGTTTCTATCAACCAAAAATTCTGACAAGTGTTGAACTTCAGCTCTTACTTTCCCATCTTTAATTTTCCTAAATACCTCACTTTATAACGAAAACCACAAAAAAGCTCTCCCTAAACCAAAGTGCTTAGTTACAGAGATGATGACCCTGACCCAAGGGGATAGCTAAAGATCAACAGCTCTTTTTTCTTTTCTTACTAATTTTCTCAAAAAACAACAACAACAACAACAACAAAACCCACAAAAAAAACCAACAAAAAAACCAACAAAACAAACCAAAAAAAACCCAAACCAAAAAAAATGAACAAAAAAAACCCACCCTCATCATTTCTGTGACTTGAAAAGGTGGCAAGACCCTCCTGTCACAGCCCTCAGCTATCGCTGCATCCCAGCATCAGACACCAGTTCAAACACCAAGGGGCACAAAACCTGAGAGGCTTTGAGCTCTGACAGAGGCTCCTCTGCCTGGTCCCCATGAGGAAAAAGGCTTTACTCTGCTCCTGTGGGCCAAAACCCAATAAAAAAGGGCATGGGTACTCTAAGTATAACTACAATATGTCTTTCTCTCCACCGAATTAAACGGGATTTAATTAATCATTAATCAACACAAAATGTTTTACCTAATGGAAACAAGACCAATGCTCACACTGATCACTATATCCTTGGATGTTCTCTCTTCAGAGATCTTCACATAAAAACTAAAGACAGTGAAATAAGCCAAAAAATTCAGTGAGCTTTACAATTAAACCACAGACAGGCGATGGATTATTTCTCCATGAAGAATGAGATTTTTAGAAGCCATCGTACATAGGTCAGTTCAAGAAGAAAGGATGTGCTTTTTATGGCACACACAAAGGTCCTGGCACTGCCAAGGGTGTGCTGGGCATTTTGCTCAGTTCAGCAGGGTTGAGGGGCACGATGTGCTGGGGGATTTCACCTCATCGGTCTCCTTTACACAGCCTTCACTTGAGAACAACTTCAACTCCATGCCTTCAGTATTTCACCACTATGAGAACAAGAAACAAGCCAAACCAGGAGTATGATTTTCAGTACACACCTGCTGTAAAGCAGCAAAGAAACACATGCCCTGGCATTTACCCTCACTTGCCAAAGGAGGATAACTCATGGTGATAAAATTTTTAACAAAGGAAAACAGACACGTCCACAACCCACTTACTTTAATTTTTTTTAACTTCTTTCTCATATTCCCTCTCAAAATTTAAACTTGGGATGTTTGATAAAGTGTATCATGACTTTTTTTCCCTAGCTTATGATTGGTAATTTATGCAGGCTATCATAATGTGAATAATGAAATGAAGCTTTGCATAGTTTTATTCCTATGGGTTATGAAAGGAAGAGCATTGGCACTGTCCTGTCATTGCAAATGGTCCTGGATTTCTGATGTCTCACTTCAATTGATGTTAATGAGAAAAAGAATACTCAGGCAAAATCTGCTGTTGGCACAGCATACAAGAAAAAAGCCTCACAGAATCCCAAAAGGGGGACGGTGGAAGCAGGCAAATCTCTAATGCATAAAGTAATAGAGTTTCAAAAGATCTTTACAAGCTGTTAAGTAGCAGTTGGAGAAGAGAAAAAAAAATTTTAAAATTACCTAAATGGCCACACAAGATTTGGGCAGGACCCAGACCTTAGCTAATATTTCCCCCTTCCCACAATTTGTACACGCCTGCACTATGGATTTCAGCTGAACAACATTAAATTCAAAAAGAAATTAAAAGTGGTGTCACTCCATCTGAAATCATTAGAGAAGCCTGACAGTTTCTTTGGGTAATAAAAGTTAAGATATTAATTTCAACAAGTTTGGCTTAGACTACACTGAACTTTACTGACAGAAAATGGCAAACCCTCAGAGGCTGAGCCATCATGGCTAATAAGTACTGCAATGAATCAAATTGATTAACCAGATTCCCTACAGACCTCCAAAACATTTCCTTACAATTCACAAGCAAATATACATATGTGCCATGAGCTTGTTAGATAGATGACAAATGAACAGAAAAGCCTCAGTGTACATACAGCTGTTCTGAGTTTGAAATCCCTGAATTCAAAGTCTTGGGAACTCCTCTGGCACTGTTTCTTCCCTTGAACTCTTTGGTGAGAAGGCTGAATTTCTAGATGAACACTGCTCATTTTAAGAGGTTTCCCTCCATCCTGCTGGATGATTACACATCAGTAAACTCATTAAGGATCAAATCATTACTTCTAAAATTACAGGTTACTTTTTTCGTGAAAAGTTAGATGTTAAAAGTTGTGGCATTTAAGTAAAACCTTATAAAATGAAGGCCTTGTTGCCTTTGTAAAATTATGGCTCAGGCCTGTTACTTCAGCTAGAGAAGGACTGTGAGAAAAGTCCATGAGAAGAAAAACAATTAGTTTTTACCCATGAGAATGTACTATCAACAGAAGCAAGAAAGTTAAACAGTAGAAGGAGAAAAACAGCAACATACCTGCACCTGTTATTTTTCTGAATGCTTATGCTATAGGTAGCCAGTGGCAGTAAATTGTGGTTAATAATGGCCAATGAGTCCATTGCAGCAGTTTAGCAGCCAGTGAATCTGTAACACCAATGATAACATACAAAAGGTGTGTAAAAGAGGCTGCTTTGGTTAATTTTGGGCTTTTTGCCCTTCGTCTGAGGCACTGTCTGTGTGTGTCGTGGCTGCCCCAGCAGCTACAAAAAGTTAGACTGGAAAACAGAGGTGAAGGAAGGAGAATCAAGACCCTTCCAAAAAATCAAGTAATTCGGGAAAAATAAGAGGACCATGGGACCTCTCACTGTTTCTGTGAACCCACCAAGTCCTGATAACCTCTCAGCTTCTAGAGAAGAATCAGATATTCAGGAGAATTCCCAGGCCCAGGGTTGACAGGGCACCAAGCTGGGACCCGTTTCTGAGGCCTGCGAAGGACGGAGTGAGCAGATGCTGTTTTACCTGGGAGAGGAGGGAAAGGGTTGTGTGGCACAGGGAGCAGTGAAGCACAGCTCCAAATGCTGGCAGGTGCTCTAAAGCATCCTGGGCTATTCTGAGGAAGGCACTGAAATCCTGGAGGACAATGTAACAGCATCAACCACGGTAACTGGACCTGTTTCACCAGAAACAGAGGCTGTGCAGGAGAGGGTTTGCTCATTACAAATCAGTAAGGCACTCGTTAAGACTTAAGGAAATCATTCTTCCTTTCAGAGGTGCATTTCAATACCCACCGTGAAGCTACTATATATTTTCTAGAGCCAGATGCATTAAATTTAACTCAGAGGAATTCACATTCCTGTGATGCACTGAGAAATAATGTGAAATAATGTATTGTTTTAAACATCCAGCCATTATCTATTTCCTACTTGCAAGCTGAAGGACTCAAGGGGAAACTGATTAGGGTTCTATTTTTAGTTAAAGATGCTTAAGTGATAAGTAAAGCAAGGTTCTAATATCTCTCTTTTTTGCTTAGTAAAAATTATTTTATGCTTTAGAAAAGTCCTGCTGTATTGTTTCTTCTTCAGAGAAAGCATACATACACAAATACTTCAAGGCTGTGATCAGTACCTGATAAAAACATGCCACCTTTTGCAGGTTAAAAAAAAGCATTTCAGGAAATAAAACGTGGCTTGAATTGAGTCTATTCCACGTGAAAATGAGAAACCTCTTCCTCCCACTCTGATTTCCGCCTGCCTTGGACGTTCCCCCTGCGAACACAGGGAGCTCACACGAGGCCCAGGCTTTCCATCTTTCCATCAAAGTGCTGAAAACTGCCACATCCACAGCGTTCTGCCCAAATTGGATGGAAGAGCTGTTAACCAACAGGAATCCTAGTGGCACATTTTCCTTCAGCTTCTCCTTCTGCCCCGTGATGAGGGCACTGATGTGGAAGGCAACTTCCTGCGTTCTGGTCATGAAATATATAGGAGCCCGGGACTGCGTGTGCACATCTCAGGGATGTGGTCTTTTTCTAGCACTAACACTGCCCTTGAAACCATAGCAACTCATCACCCAGCCTGATGTCAAAGTATTTCAGCTTCAAAGGCTAATGCATTCCTTGGGACACCATTAAAATGAAAAGCACAGTTTAGTGTACCATTTGTTAAAGAACTAAGAAAACCTGCTCCTTATAATGAAATATTGAGTAAGTACCACTTCTTAAAGGCCTTGTAATTCATTAAAACAAAAACCAACCCCCCCCAGATCTTCATGTGAACATGTAAAACCAAGGGAAAATCCTGCATGAAAGTTCCTGCTGGAATAATGAGGTTCATCTGTACGTATTTGGGTTTGGATGACACTGTATCAGCTCATCTCAGAAAGACCTCGAAAAAGAAGCCTCTTTTAAGGCACCAGAGTAAGTTGGTACCTGGGCAAGTTCCAGCCAGAGTGAGCCAAGGGCTTAGAACAAAGCACAGATTTTCCCTTCCCTCAGCCATCCCTGGCTGCCTCTGCCACTCAGCTGACAAGCAGTTTGCAAAGAAAGGAAACAAGAGCAGTGCATCATTTTGTTCCCAGGCTTCTGCTTACCTCAGAGATGCCAGATCACAGTAACTGTTGGCTGAGCCTTCATTTACCTAGAGAAATGCCTCATCTTACTGATGAGCTCATAAAACCAGTCTCTAGCTGGTGATAACTCCAAACAGCCTCCTCTCAGGCCTTCTTGCCTTACAGAAACAGTTCCCATTCACGCATTTGCTGCAGCTGGAGACTCTCCCTTCTCTGAGTTTCGTATTTCTGGCAGTGCAGAGGTTAAATAATAATGCCAATGCATCTCCACCTGTAGGACAGTTAGGTGCTTCTTATTTTAGTCACCTGGGAGAGGTGGTGTGCTTCACCCACCACTCTTGCTCTACATCCCTCAAGCTGTGTGTCCTTCTCTTCCAGAATCTGTAAAAATAGTTCTGTTTAACTCTTAGGCCAGGTACAAGTGCTTACCCACCCATCCCTCCATTTCCTCTGCTCTTGGATACTGCCTTGCAGACAATCAGTTGGGTCTTTCCTGAAGTCAGGGACAGGAATAGTGATGAATATCACTTGGTGAAAGAAATTATTACAAGAAATAAAGCACTTGCATAATAGTTAATTAGAAGGCAAGAAGTTCTTTAACCAATTAGCCAGCAGCTTGCAGCTGGAAAACTGGAAGCCAGCTTCATACAAACCACTGCTGTATTTCAAGAGAGGTGATGTCCTTGTCCATCTCCAGGGTGTGGGTGCCTACAGCAGCTTCATTCCCCCGAGAGCTGGGCAGCACAGGAGGAGCCCCAGCCCCATGTGCGGATGTCCGTGCCCAGAGCCGCCTCCAGGCACAGCGCAGCCACCACAGCTCCCCTCCTGCGGGTATCTAAGGGAACAGGCTGCAGCCCCGAGAGCCCCTGGACAATCACAGGTGATGGCTTTTCTCAGGGAGCCACCTCCTTGCTGCCCATCCAGGCTCCGTTCAGTGTTTCCCTCTGGTGTAAGGTGGTGCCTTTTCTCTCCCATTTTGCAGCTGCCCAACAGGTAGTGGGAAGTAAAAGCAGGTGGCTCAGAGGAAGCTGCTGCCCACAGGCTGCAGAGATGGATTCTAGGACAGGACCAGGGAAGGAAGAAAGCATGCCAGAAAGAAGAGAGGAGATGAAAGAGCGATTGCCACCCGCTTCAACGCCCTCTTTAAGCGCTTTGCATCCTCCAGGTTCCTCCCAGAACAACCCTACGCTCCGACATCTTCCCCTTTCATGTCACGCATCTTACCTGCATTTCAAAATGGGATTTTGCCTGTGTGACTCAGAGCCTCAGGCTGCACCTCTCTCGGATGAACTTCCTCACCTGAACACACACCTTCCATCCAGCAAAAATATTCCTCCCACTCGAGACTACAGAGCAAAGGTAGTGTGACGTGGCACCTGTTTGTCACCTCTCTTGCATCTGTTGTCTCTGATTGCAGTTTTAACTCTTCCTTTTTAAAACTCAGCAGAAAATATTTCAACATTTCAGCTAATGAAGGGGCCCTAGTTTTTATTTTCCCCCCTCATCAAAAACACAAAATTAGTTAGAGCATGACCAGATCATCTCTGTGCCAAAGGTCAATTGGAAAATTCAGCTGTTCCTTCTCTTATGGCAGCTCCTCTGCTTTTGTACATACTCTGATGGAAATGATTCATGAATTTCTCCAGCATGTGGGAAAACCTCTTTCCTTTTCATTTTTGTAACGAAACATTTTTCTTCTTAAAAAAGATATTCTTCCTACTCAAAACAAGATGGGATATAAAAGTACAGAATATGTCTTATTCCTGGTGGGTGTGAAAAGATGTCTTTTATTAGGATACACATCATCACTCAAATATGAAACAATTTTTCCCTCTTGACGGTAGAGCTGTTTGCTCCATTTCCATTAATGATTCTCACTAAATTTTTAACCTCTTTTTACTTTCCTACTGATATTTTGAGGCACACGGAGGGCTTCTTATATTTGGAGAACAATTCCATACTTCACCAGTTCTATTTTATTTAGTAAGCCAGACAGCTGGAAACCTGGATAAAAGCTCAGCCCATTTATTTTTACTCTTAAGTATTTCAGAGAAAACCCCTCTACCATCTGCAAATCAGAGGAAGTCAGTGACTATCATTTCTCCTATTTTCCTTCTGAACTCCTACTCTACAGAGAACTATATGCTCCTCCCTTGTTTTAATTCTCAGGCAAATGTTTGAGGTATATGTGAGCTTCAGTTTCAGCTCAGTGTGGTAGAGAAAAAGGGTACCTAAAACACGTTGCCAGGAAAAACAACTTTCCTTAACAGAAAAATGTGACATTCTAAAACTGCCTGTAGTGCAATGACAGCTATCAGACAAACTGCAGTGGTGTCTGGGGGCCAAGTACTGATGTGTCGTCTCTGTGGGCATTACAGGAAGGAACAACTGGAGGACAAAACTAAAAAAGGAATACAACTAGTATGGAATATCAGCATCAAGTAGGGAGATATTCCTCGGCAACAAAGAGAGTTCATTTCCTTTGAATATATCAACTGGAAATATCCAAGTGATAGTTCAGGAGTACAGTTTTTAATGCTTAAAATCACTGACAAAAACATTGAGATTTTTCAAGTACCAAGAATAAACCAAAGCATCCTCTAGACATCTGTGTGACTGAGAAATCCCATACAAGAGCCGGGACTCCAGTGGGCAGAGCTGCCTCAGCCCAGGTGAATGCACGAACACTGGATTCTACCTCCCTCCCTCAGGTCATCAGAGTCTGTTTTCCAACAGCCAAATGGAAAGATTTTCGTGTGCAAGCCCACAACTTCCCAGCAGAGCTGGAAGCCGCCACCTCCTGTGTGTCTCCGTTGGTTACAAAGATGCTGTGAGGACTCAAATGTATTTGGGAGATAATTCCATTTACCCAAGATGCTACAAAAGCACCTGGTCTAAAGTCAGATCCTTAAAGGAAGGGTTGTTGTGTTGTTATTTTTGTGAACTGAAAATGCTGGAATTAACAGAACTGTCGTATTTTAACAGGAACAAACTCTTAGGATGATTTAGTCTAACCTGCCAGAAATCTGCAGGATAATGTACTCCAGAACCTTTGTACATTAAAGAAGTTCTTTGCTCTTTTTCTTTTTAATCTAACCATTATCTGTAATTCTCATGTTTTCTCACACTTAGTACAGTGTGCCAGGGACCAACTCAAGACAATTAGCACAACATGAATGAATATTAGAAGACAGACAAAGAATAGAGATCCAGATGCACAAGGTAATTGGTGTTGCAGCATTTTAAAAGGTTTTGAGGTTCACAGAGCTAACGAGAATAACCTGCATTATGTTGCACAGAATTCAGCCGATGTGGAAGGGATAGAAATCCAAATGCTTTGCTGCAGAAGCCAGTCTTTAGCTGAGATGGAAAAAATACCACGTACAGCCACATGACTCCCTAATTGGGTGTTGTAGGTTTTCTTACACTTTCCTTCACAGCAGCCAACACAGGGCATTGTCAGATAAAAGACACACTAAATAGGGCAGAGATCTGATTCAATTACATAATTTTCATCTGGATGGAGACAGTCTAAATTTTGGGGATATCCACCTTTAATGCAGCAACTGTTTTAAACACATAAAACAAACCCAGTTCAAAGCAGTGCGCATTACTGCCTGTATTTCATGCTGAATCATCATAATGCCTTTCTACAGAGAAAAAGGAGGATTTTATGTTCCCATGTACCTTTAGTTCATCTTGTTCCCTTTTTTAAGCCCTTGTACTGCAGTAGGAGCACAGAATGATGAAGTCACACTGCTGACCTGCCCTTTAACAGGACCTTAACTTTTACACTCCTCTGCATTCATCCAAGCTAGAGAGATGAATAGCTACTGTAATTTCTGTCATTTTTAACTCTAAAAGCCAGTTTATCTTGCTTCCACTTGATATTTTTCCCAACCTTCCCTTGTTCTCTATTCCCATCATTTATCTCCCCTCCATTTCTATTTTCACCAGTCCCCTCTCTCATATGTTACCTGTAATTTCCTAAAGCCATCTCCTGCTCACACACTAACGAGCTACAGCCCCCTGGACGGAGTCAAGTGACCTGCTTTTACTGCTACCCAAACAGGCCTTTTCCCAGCTTGTTTATGGAAAAGGACAGTGTGAAAATCACTCTTCCTGCACTGCTATCCCTAACCTGAGCCAGGTTAACCATGGCTGTTGCTAGGACAGGCCAGCAGGAGCCATTCACTACAGCAGTTGTTGACTGACCCGTGAGAGGTGCGTGGGGAGGCTGAGCACCTTCTCCATGTGCCTCTGTCCCTCTGTGCTCAAACAGCTCTTCTGCTCACCACAATTAATTTCTCTGCCCTACATATGTGCAGATGATATTTAGCCCCTACTTCATTGTTTCCATCTATTTCCTATATTCTTGAGTCACGTAGCAAGGAGGAGACATTTGTGTATGGCACTGCTGCGCTGACACCCTCCACTTACAGAAGTGAGAAATCACTGTTGGGATAAAACACATAAAACACCCGTTCAGGAAAAAAGAAAGGGAAGCTAGTCTTTGAACAGCAATAAATTCTAATCTCTGAGCTAGTTTCACAGCTCCTGTGATTCTCCAGCCTCCAATCTGTGTTCAGCAATGCCTGCAATACAGCTTTGTGCAGAAAGAGCCAGCTCTGAATCTCACAACTGAGTAGATCTAGTATGACTGTTACCTGACAGTTTACTTTGGAAGACAACAAAGAAGGATTAAGTCTTCACCACTCAAATTATTAAACAAGTGAAACCGAGTGCACACCACAGAAATGCTACAGGTTACAAGGCACAGGATTGTCTGATGTAAGATAAATGATATAAAGACACTCCATTATTCACTGTATTGGCCCATTGTAGCACTCCATAATAACCAAGAATGTTATCAGTGTTATCTTCAAGATTCAAAAAACAGTAATGGAAAAATGCTTGCAGCTGAGTTGGGACAAAACCACTTAAACTCTTAAAAAAAAAAAAGGGTTTTTTTTTAATAATGCACATGGAAACATGTCCACACAAAAACAACAACAAAAAATTAGACTGAATATATGGGTGAGGGGTTGTTTATTAAGATGAAGCAACTTGATTTCACAAGTACACAACTTGTGTGTTACACAGAGCATAAGCTCTCAAGGAAAGGTGGCTTCATATAGATTTTTTAATCAACTTTCATAAGTGTTTTTTTTAAAAATCACCAAGCTTCATAAAATGAAATTAATTAAAACTATAAACATGAATAATAGGGGAATTCAAGTTATTAAAGCTACACGATTTTTCAGCTGGGCAGAAAATCAAAACATACATTTGGCATTTTCACAAGCCATCGAGGAAATAACATGGGTCTATTCTTTATTTTGTCTCCTGCTCCTGGGATATTTCTCTTAAAGCAATGAAGTTCCTTCAGAAAAATACAATAAAATAAACACCACTTTGGGGGAGGGCTGCAGAAAAAGTGACAACTTGTAAGAAACAAAACCTAAATCGGTTCAGTTCGTGTTTCATGGAGGACCAAATGTGAACACAGTAACAAGAAGGACCCCCACAGCACCCAATAGCTACTGAGTAGGATAAAGCTTCTCTCAGCCTGGAGAAGGCTCCAGGAAGACTGAACTGCTCCTTTCTGGGCTAAAAGAAAGAAGGGGACAAACTTTTTAGCAGGGCAATAGGACAAGGGGTAAAAGTTTTAAACTAAAACAAGGCAGATCCAGATGAGACATAAGAAAAATTTTTTACAGCGAGGGTGATGAAACACTGGGGCTGCCCGGAGAGGTGGTGGGTGCCCCATCCCTGGAAACCTTCAAGGCCAGGTTGGACAGGGGTCTGAGCAACCTGACTGAGTTGAAGAAGTCCCTGCTCTTTTAAGGGAGGTGTGGACTAGATGACCTTTAAATGCCCCTTCCAGCCCAAACCAGTCTCTATTATCCTTCCAACAACTTTAGCTGAAATTACACCAGAAATGCAAAAAGTATTTTGCCTACTTCTAAATCAGAACTAGAAACCAGGCCATTCCCACTTGTTTTTTGTGTTTGATTTTTCACACTGCGAATCAGTTCCATAAAAACCGTGGCAGAGTAGGATCCAGCAGCTCAGTGCTCTCAGATTGTTAGAGGGGACTGGGGCAAAGGACTTCGTGGAAGCCTGACTGACAATAGCCAGATGATTTCTAATGACAACACTGACATAAAAGGAATAGCATCAAAAAGGAGAAAAAACATCATCCTTAAGGAGAAAGAAAACACAAACTTCTGCTGCTGCTGCAGCATCTGAGGAAATGAAGCACAGAAAAGAATTCCACAGCCCACTGAGTGTTTCCCCAGACCTGCACAGCTCCTCACCCAGAAGGGTTGGCACAGCAGCTCACACCACTGACTTGTCAGACCCTGCTTCCCAGCAGAGGGCAAAATGCTACTTCTGTATCTGCTCTTTAAGCTGCTTTAAGGGACGCCAAAAAGACGATGAGCAGCTGATGGTCCTGAAAGTAACAGCTCCCAAAGAGGAGAGGGCACTGGAACAGCGCCCGGCTGCCCCGGCCGGGCAGGGAGGGGGAAAGGAGGGAGAAGCCAAGGAAGGAAAACGAGCTGGCTCTTGGAGAGGGAGCACAGCATCCGGCCCCTACCCTGCTTTACCTCCGTTTGTGAAAATAAATACTGCATCTTTATGCTTCCCCATCAGCCACACAGTACCAACAGCTTCTCCTAAGAGGACGTTCTGTTGTAAAATACTGATTTTACTTTGCAGAAGAAGAAAAACTTTTACAGCTCCTGAGAGTAAACAGCATCAGTAATTAAATTATATTGCAAAAAGGATATCTAAAAGTAAAAGAGAGGAAAATGTTTGTATATAACAAACAACACATTCAATATTAACAATTCTAAAACAGTTGAGCACATGGAATATACGGTAAATAATTTAGAAACCAGTGCCCTCATTAATGATTTGATTCTGTCAGAATGTTGCTTATTCCATTCCCTCCCCCCACGTCCATTTTCACTCCCCAAAGTGGTTTTATATTTATATAAGGCAAAACACGTATTTTGTACTTGCCTGAAGGGCTTACACACTGCTGTGAAAATAGCCCTTGCAGTCCCTGGCTTTGCTAATTTCGGGACAACAGGATACATTTACAGCACCTTATCATGGATGCAATCCACCAGACAACATGAATAGAGATTGCTATATCCAATTAGAGAGTATCAAAGATAATAGAGTTAGATTTGCAGAAAATTTTCAAAGATGTCATATCTTTGAACAAAACTTATTAGGGCTCCATCAGCCGTTTGAACAGTTTTAATGAAGTTGAAGCTCAGCTAAGTACGGAGTTATTTTACTTCATGATTAACTTTGAAGAATTTTATTTTTGAAGCCTTAACATCCTGTAATTAAAAAGAATCCTTAACACATTGCAGTAATTCAGTATTCAGTAATTTATGTTACAAGATCTACTTCCAGAAATGGGCTTGATATATAGTCAAACGTTGTTAACCAATGGGTGCACTCCCATTTATTGCTACTGGCTTCTTTAATATTTCACATCTCTGGGAGCATTCTCAGCCTCTCATTCAACACTTGAAAAATGCCCTTCCTGGCAGCCAGAGCTCCCGCCTGCAGTGTTTGCTGCGTGTTAACATTTACCTACAGCAGCGCAACCCAACGCAAATGCCAAGGTGCAGGACCAGGCCAAGGCATTCCCAGCAAAAGTCCAAGTATTTGCAATTATTGATACTTACAGCCATTTGAAGCTACATTTTAATGTCATCTTAATCCCTGCTTTCACTGCCTTCATCTGGGGCGCTCTGACCTGACTCAAAATGGACACCACTAAAGCCAGCATTCAGCAGCCTAGGGCTGCTTTAACTGGAAGGTGATTTTTTTCCACATCATCTCCAGACACTAAAGGAATCCATTAATGCCGCTGCTGTTTTACCTACACTCTCCAAGAACAAGACTAAAACAATCACACCAAAATAATGGATTTTAAATACAGAACACAACAAATAGCTTGGGTAAATTTCACAAACCTTGTTCAAAAATCACACTGAAAGGATTTAGCAGCTCAGGACTCAAACCACCTCTTAACAGCAGATGCTGTTGGCCCACAACCTTTCATTATAGCACAGAAAGACTTAATGCTACAAAGTATATCATATTTTAAAAAACAGAGTATCTTGCATTCAACTTTAAAGACAACCCTCATCTTCTTGGTCTTCTCCAGCTTCAGTCCTACACGTTATATTAAAAAGAAGACAGAATAGATGTAATAACAACAAAAATAAGTACTAGATAAGTAATTACCTACCAGCAAGAAAATAAGAATTCTCATCCTTAACACTACAAAGTATTTGCAATGCACGTTTTTGAAGGTTTAACAGGCACTGTAGACATTCCTCTCATGATTTAGATCTTTTAGAGCAAAACTTCCTCATTTCAATTGGGACAAGGACATATTGTATCCAAACCATAAAGATACAGCAAAGGAAGCAGAGTCGTGTCTCAAACCTGTTAAGAGAGAGCAAGAATTTCTCACTGAAGGCACCAAGGGAAGGTTTTGAGCTGTCCCAGTACATGTACACAGACATCAACCAGCCTGGAACAGCAGCCTGAAACAGTTCTTGATAAAAATTACTCTCTTCTATTTTTGGAATGGAAATGATGCGTAAAACCACTGCCATCACCTGAAGAGTTAATTTTGAAAAACATCTGTGTTTTATTTTGCTTCGCAAAATGCCTCTTTTCAGTAACATTCCCTGGCTTTAATCCACAGTCAAGAGTCAGCCCACTCTGGTATCACAGTAGTAGCTAAATGAAAGACCAGTGGACCCCTTCTTTTGTGACTCTGGAGTATCTGTGTGCCTTCTCTTCCCCAAAGGGAAGCAATCGACCACGGAAAATCTTCGTGTCAGGCCAGGCTAGTTTTGTGGTGGCCTCCACACTGGGAGCTGAGGGGCACAATCCATCCCAGACCTCCCCTAACCCTGACCTGGAGCTCTGGGGGGGTCCAGCCTACTTAGAGAATACTGGAAGCTGTCCTGCATCCCTTGTTCCTTGCCAGCAGGACACCTGCAGGGGCCTGACCGAAGGGAAGCAGCACAGCTCTGTCTCCCCTGGCTGCTCCACGAAAGAACAGGAAATAAAGCTACTGGAAAGAAACAAATCATAACTAAGGAGGAACAAAAATTTCAGAGATGTCTGCTATTTCCCTCTTCACTCTATCCTTTCTCATATACACATTCCCTCCCCCTACATTTCCAATTATTATTATTATTATTATTATTATTATTATTGCTTTCAGCTCTCCTAACCTGTGGGGAGATATTTTGGGTAAAATGAGACAAGTCTACATGAAATGCAAGCTTCTGATGTAGACAAGAAATCTTCCTTTTTCCCCCCAGAATATTTGGCTTGACACTTCAAAGGCTTATTTCTCACATTCACAGTGATTCTTCTATAAATATATCCATCTATATGCACATAGCGACTGCAACAAATCCACGGTCACACAGGACTTCACAGTCATTACATGCACACCAAACTGCAGCCCTACAGACCTCACAGCAAGCCATGGGGAACAAACTGCAGACCTTCTGCAAACACCCCAGTTTGTGCTAATGGGCTGGAGAAAAATATTAGATGCAGCCTTCCCAGATCCTGCTCCACGTTCCAATCCCTCCAGGACTCCGGGGGCAGAGCTACTCCTTTCACTGGAGTCTTGCTTTACACCGTACCTTACACAGGCACAAGGTGTGCAGACACTCAGCTTTTTTGTCTGCTCAGTCAGGATTTAAAGAGGGGACTAGTGGAGACAGCTTGCAGCAGGTAACAGCGTGACTCTTTTTTGGACGGGGAAACGTTCTGCAGAAAGCAAAGACGCATTTGTCTGTTTGCCTCTCTAACCCCAACAGCTCTGTGGATCTCTTATTTTTGCAGGGGTTATACTCTGCTGGTGTCTGGTATCAGCCCACACCCAAACCATACTATTAAGTCTTCCAAAATGAATAATAGATGAAAGGAGGTGCTGCTGAAAACAGTGACAAGCAACTTATCAAGAAAAGCTGTTTTTCCACAGTAAGAAATCTCCTGCTCAAAAACACTAAGCCATACCTACCATCATACAGAGCATATTCTATTTACAGTACACCTATCCGGTTCTAATCACATCAGAGGAGTGTAAATTCTAGGAGTGAATCCTTTTATCTTTCAAGCCAAGAGATGTATCAAAAGTTAAAAACACAGAATCAAAATATTTTCATCCCATTTTGAGCTTCATCACAAAGATGTATTTATAGCATCGACGAGGGGGTGTTGTGCAGACTTCCTGAACCAACTTTTATAGACGTGCCATACCTATGCATATTATTGTCTGAAGTACATCCTTCATCATTTGAAAAAGCTCCAGGAGCTCTATTTTTACAAAGGCACCACTCTGGAATTTAGCTCTCATTCTAGGTTTTGAAAAACAAGTTATTTGTAAAAGGATGGGATATTTCACTGAATGCAGTAGGATGTATTTTCGTTTTTCTTCTTAGTATAGCCCAATGAGCTCTTAAGCTACTGGAAATAGCAACAAAGGGTGTAGTGCAGTCTCCACTTAAAAAACCTAAGTGCAACAGCTACCTGCACATTCCAGGTACACAGAATATTGTTTATATTTGAGTATATTCAAAAGGCCACATTTCACATATTGCTGTTGTTTTTCTATTAATACATGCTTTATCAATTCTACATCTAACAGCTCCCTGGCCACGTTACCAGAACCCCTTGAGCACTTCACAAACCTTCTCACATTACTGTAGCGTTCTCTGCCTGCTCCACAGGGAAGAACAAAACCGATCCCACAGATCACACCAATATATCTGCCTTCCCAAAGTCTCTGGGAAAGCAAAAAGCTGGACTTGGATCCCTCACCTTTCAACACTGAGTTTATTCCTATTCTCTGCCCAGGTACAGGAATCTGTTGCCAAGTGAGTCATTGCAGGATAAAGTTCTTTAACACTGCAGGCTAAAGACTCACAAGTCCCTGCAGGTGCCAAAGCGTGGACACTGCAAAGGTCAGAAAGGATCAGCACCAGCACAATAACATTTTACAGTCTGCTTTTTAATCTAAACATGAATAAAATTCCAAATCCAAGCTATCACAGCATTCGTTCCCCTATGGCAGCTTCTCAAGAGGAAGAAGCAGACACTGCAAGTGAGTCAGAGACAATGGCACAGAACAAACTCCTCCATTCCTGCTCACTTGAGACATTTTTTCAAGGTCTACGAGGTTTACTATTTCTGCCCTGAGGCAATGACTGGGACTGCATCTTTCCAATCCCCCTTCAGCTCATCCAGCCACATCTGTCATCTCTCCTGGCATCTCTCAGCTCCTTGGTGATATCTGCTAGCTCTTCCATCTTCATCTTTCAGCTCAACCAGACATATCTGTTAGCTCTGTTATGATTGATCCAATTCCGACAATTAATAAACATGACACACTTAATGTCCTGTTATTTTAACACAGAATTTCCGGGAAGGCGCTGTCTTTTAACAAGATTTTCACAATTGAAAATTTCATCAGAAACTAAACGAATCCTCCTTTCAGGTACAGTAATACAATTTACTGTCTCTGGCTGAATTGCCACATCTCCACAGTGATGCCCACTCAGAAAGTCTTCCAATGCCAGCAAATAGCCAGTCCTGACATGTGTGACTGCACAGGTGAACTGCACTGCACTCAGAGCTGCCTACAACTCACCTGGGCAGAGCACAGAAAAGAAGGTGCATTCTTTACATCCAGCTCTGCAGCCTGGCTGCTGATTTTATGGTCAGTTAACTCCTGCAATACCTGGTACAGTGACTGCCACTGTAGTGCACGGGCTGTCCCAAGGGATGTAAGGCTGCAGAGCCTTTCTTCACCACCCTCCCTGTCAGGCCTAGGGGCAAGAGTGAGTACCAGAGAAAAGGAAGAAAGAGAAGTTCCTTGCCTCAGTTCCTGGGAGGCAATCTTGGGTTCTGGTAACAGAATGTGACCCATCAAGCCAGCAGAAGTTTGTCCCTTCAACAAACCAAGCTCAAGCCGGGCAAGAAATAACAACAAAGGAAATAGAGGGTTGAATTATTTGTGCTGGCATTCCAGTAGGGATGAAACTGCAGCATGTCCTCGGGACAACTGTGCTGTAAGACAGTTTGAACATTTATGATGATCTGCAAAATCAGCATTATAGGGAAATTCTGCATCCTCTGTGCTGGGCATCTGGAAGTGGCCCAAGTTCTGCACACCTCTGTGGAAGATACATAGAAGATGACATGGCAGGAAAATAACAGTATGGCAAAAAAAAAAATTAGTGTGATATGTGTTCTCTGATGAATAGTGATAACCTCTGGGAAGGCCCCAGCTACTACTGGAAGCCTGAGACCATGCATGTACTTAATAATGAAGAATAATAATGTTTCCATGAGCTTTTAAAATGCATCCATAACCTTTTCTCTGACTCCTGCACATTACCCACCATTTCAGTAAGATGCAAGACTTCCCTTTTTCTGTGCAATATGCTTCAGAGAAGCGGATAAATCACAGTTGCCTGAACCACAGAAGACTGTTCTCTTTCCAGCTGAGCACGACTGAAAATGCAGTGGGTGAAAATGGAGCAGTGCAGTTTGTGCTGTTATTACCACATGGTCCCCTACACACACCATTTATACAGCTGTAAGTGAAAGAGGTGAATTTTCCATGCATGCCGTGAGTGATGGGCTCTATTCTCCCCTCCCCTTGAAGCTAAGGATTGGTAAAACTGTAGAGGCATGGTCTCATTTGATCCTAAGTCACCAGAAAGAAAACATACTGTTAAAAATGCTAGAGATTAACAGATTTTCCCGGGTATTTTTTTCCAGTGTCTAGATGAGAGAATAAATTGCTAGGGCTTCACTGTCAGTTTATCTTGTCATCCAGACCCTCCAATTGAGATTACTTCTGTTCTCCACTCCAGACCATCTGTTTCCCTGTATAGAAAGGATGTATGCACATTGGTGTTCATTAGTGTACATCAGGAGTGCCCTCTTCTTGCACTACAGTACCAATTAATTGATGTTACTTAAAGCTCCAAAAGAGCAAAGTGGAGCCTAACACTGCACATACACGCTGACAAAAACCCCACTTTCATGTATAATTTAGGAAAGTGGATGCAGTTCAGCAACAGTTAAAGACTAATCTCTCATGCTTTTTGTGCATTTACATAATTGATTTGCTAGATAATGCACTCTGCTCCCTTATTTAATAAACATGTTAATGATTTCAGACAATTACTCCAAAATGCCTACAAGTGTCTGTCTAAGAAACACACCAAAAAAAATTAAAATGAAAATACACACCAAAAGGCACATCCTTCATATCACATAACACAAGATATTAAGTCAATATGTCACCCTGTCAACAGTCACTTGCTACCTGCTGTTATACATTTATTCCAACTCTCGTGTATTAGCCGGGGCTGCAGCACTGACTAGACACCCATGTGGGCTAAAAAGGGAGCTCGAGAATCAAACTGGTGTGCTGTCAAAAGTCTGCGTGTGTGCGAGTGGGGAGGGGAGCTGTGAGACAGAAGGAAAGGAGGAGGGAAGGAAAATAATGCAGGGTGGAAGAGAAGATTAGAGAAGACATCTCTGCCGTGTAGTCTCCTTTGGGCTACAGGGGGGAAATTATGGAAAAACCAAGCTTGTTCTATTTTTCCCTCTACAGCTTGAAGAAGGCCCAGCAGACAAATGTATCACTTGGAATCTTGTAAGCTGGCATACATTTTAGCCACTCTTTTGTTCAGTTTCCAGGCACTGGAGAAACTGCTGATCCTAGGGCTGGGAGTGGGACCCACATCCCACCTGTCTGGGCTGTTCCAAAGGCCCAGCACCGAGAGCTGCCCCTGGATGAAGCGGAGGAGATGCTGCTGCTGGCTACACCTGCTCAGGGCAAGCTCCACAGGCAGGGCATTTTTAGGCCAAGATGTTCAGGGCTTCCCTTTCTGGACCAAGTGGCAGTAAGGATTCCTACAGACATATTTAAAGGGAGCCCAAGCTGAACTGAAAAAAGCGGGAGGAGGAACAGAAGAAACACTGACGAACATAATAACTGGTATCACCATTACACCAGAACACCTAATCCCGCATTTAAAGGAAATTACAGCACAAGCACAGCAGGTCTGATCTCCTACTTGACATAAAACATCACACAGCAAAGGTCAAGTTGCTTTTGGAAAACTGGCTAACGCCAGGCACTGCATAAAGCCAGCCACAAAGCTGTTTTCATGGCCTGTGCTGCACAGACGTCTCAGAGGGCACTCCTTGTCCACCCTCTCAGCTGGTGGTTAAATTGCTCCACGGCCGACAACCAAGAGAGCAGAATAAGAGAAAAATTGTCAGCGTCTTAGCTACAGTTTTTAATCACAACAGGTATTTTAAAAATAGCTATTCACTCCTCTCTGTGTTGGCTTAGCAATCCAGGCAGGGAAAAAAAGGGAAACAATAAAAAAATATTATGCTACACCACTGTTATCTTCATCCAAGCAAGGTTAATGGAAAAGTATCAGTAGGATGTTTCACTAACTTGAAGTTAAAAACAAGAATGTCGGTATGGGTGCGCAATAAAAGGAAACCCGCACATTACAATGAGAAAATAAGAAGTAAAATGGTTTTCTTGTGGCACAGTCAATAACTTGGCCACTGTACAGTAGCAATAGCAATATTTCATATTTCCACATTCATTACTTTTTAATATTTTACCTATATGAACCATATCCACAGCCTGGACGCAATGCCAATCTTCTAGAATGGCCTGCTTATAAGGTGGGAATTTAAACTATCTTACTCATCTGTGGTAATAATGAGCAGTTCACTATTAAGCATTTTGATCATCACTCTCATATTGACATTCCTTGCATTCAGGAAGGCACAGAGACTTTTTACACTTCTGACGACGGCACACAAATGTCACACTTCCACAGGACACATTGTTAAGCTTTAGAACTGGTTTTAAGCATAAGCAGAGAGCGTGTTTCCTTAATCTTCTATTGGTTTGGAATCTCTTCAGAGTCTTACAAGGATTCTGTATTTGATATTCGGTGACTTCTCTTGGACTGGCAAACTTTTCTGTGCACTGGAAATATTTTACAACCACCACTGATGGCATAGGGACTGAAAGGGAAAGTTTTCCATAACTCCAGTATCTTTAAAGTTTCCGTAACCAGACTGTTGGCCATTAATGAATTCTGACATTTTATGAGACCAACTGAATGGCAATGACATTACTGCTCTAAAAATAATTGCCACGAACAAAAAATCTCCAATTCTCCACGTTTCCATTTGCTTTCCATTTCCAATGAATATGGAACAAGTCAGCACCACCATACTTTCGGGCCCTAAACTCACATCCACTCTGAACAGCAACAGGACAATATCTTGTCATCCTCCACAGCTGACCATCTGAAAAGTTTAAAACTTCCCCCATAATCCATCATGCCCCCCTCATCAGTGTTCAATGCTCAGGTTCATTGCCAAGATTTCAGTTCCCAACAACATGATTCTCACTCTCCCCAGCCGAAAGAGACACAGGTGTCACTGGCAGAGGACACATGAAGTGTTCTGAACAGATTGAGAGCACTCTGCCTGCTAAACACCAAGGAAACAAACACAGTGGAGGGGGAAAGCCTCTTAATTGAGCTGCGCAGCTTCAGAGCATGACCAGTTTCATTCAGAACAAAACAGCAGTGTCATACACATCAGTACTACTGCAAACCTTTTGGATCTTCACTCTCAATGTTAAGTAAGGTAAAAAATCCTATTGTATTTGTTTAGCTGAAGTGGGCATATAAAATGGCCAGAAGTACCACTTGAAATTTTACAAGTGGCCTTACTTGTCCTATCCAAACATATTACATTTGTTAGTATTTGGTCACCTAAATCCTTTCTGATCCATCAGTTCTGCTCAGCTTTCACTTTCCAAATGTTCTTTCTTCCTCGAGGTACCATATTTGTTTTCCTGCACCACTGCTGGTATTCCACCTGAAGCAGATTTGGGATGATGACAAGTAAAAATACTATCAGCTCTAGAAGTGAAATACCAAGGCCAAGACTGCCTTGTAGTCAAAAGAAAAAACAGACAGCAAGTGAATGTTGATAGATTATGGCTAATAAATATAATGGCAAGTCACAGATTAACACCTAGTGACTCTCAGATTTATTTATTTTTTATTTCAAAGACTCTAATAAGCAAGCAACATAAAAATCAAACTTTTTGCATAATAGAAAAAAAAAAGAAGAGACCCCCCCCAAACACAAGAAGCACAGCACATCCCTTTAATCGCAAGTGCACCAAACGAAATCAATCGTGTTGGTTTGGGTTATTTTTTCCTCTGTGTTAGGAAACCTTAAATAAGTGTAGCATCCCATTTTTGCAGTCTCTGTCAAAGCCCTGCATGTGAGAAGGCAGGGATGACATAGCAGGAATAACCCTTACTCTGTCTCTCCAAGAGGGCCAGCCCCTAAGCTGCTTCTGTTGTGTGTGATACACCAAAGCACTCGCTGAGGAGCAAAGGTGCAATTCAGATCGCAAGGCAAAAGGCTTAACACAGGTAAGAAAACCTTCTTTTCCCCTCAAGGTCTATTACTTTCTCCTAACTGCTCCCAATGGGTTATATCCTCAGCTGGAATGAATGAAAATCAATGAAGCAAAGCTTATTGACACTACTTGTTCACCTATTGTAAAATCCCCTTGCAAGCAGCATATTCATGCTGCTCCTGGTGCCTGAGACAGCTCTTCTAACACACAAAATAACACCCTTCTCTTCCTCCACAAAACCCAACACCAGCGAGTCTGTTCAGTGAGCTCTGCTCCAAAACATTATCTAATTTCAATTAAAATGGCAGTGAACAATACTCTTTCTAAAAACAAGCAGCTGGTAGACCTGCTCTCCTGAGATTTGTGCCCACCTCCCTTTCCCCCTACCCACCACTTCTCTCCTTTGTGTTTCTCCTCTATTCTTTGATCCTTTCTACCTGGTTATCTACTTCATTTAAACTATAAGCTCTTTGAGGCAAGAGCCAGTATTCTCAGGGGTTTGAAAAACATCTTTGCAAACTTAAGGCATTCTATTAAAGAGCTGTTTATAAATAAGGCTCTGTTGCAGGATGAAAGTGATTTATCAGTCGTGACACTGACATCAATGCAGCCTATACCTTACACAGTGGTTAAGCTCACTATCCTGGGAAGGGGGCAAGGTGTCATGCAGTCTTTAGGATTCAATGTTTTAAGCCCCTACACATGTTCATTTCATTGCAGAAACTGTGTTTTTAAATTAAAAACAGATGGAAAAAATTCCGCTTCTGTAAGTAGAAGAGTTCCAGTTGTGAAATTCAAATGTTATGTTTATTTCACACATTAAATTATATATAAGGTGCCATGTTAAATTATACATATAGAAAGAGCGCATGTAAGTGAGGTAAAGTCTCTCCAGATTTCTCTACTTTTCTCTTTGAAAAAAAAAAACAAACCCCAACCAAAACTGCCGCTTCCTCCTCCTTTTTATTTTGTCAGCAGAAGGCAAGAACTGTGTTAAATTCTGATCACAGGCACATGCCACAAGCCTTTAAGGGACATTTAAGCTTCATTGTGCCCATCTGAACCTAAGGCATCTTCTGCCATTTGAAACACCTCAGTGGTGTCTACACTTGCAAGACAAAAAGGCACTTATTTTCTCCCATGTGTAACAGCACCCTTTAAAAGGCTGCTGGATCCTGTGTTCTTGCAATCAATACACTGGGTTTTTCGGGCAGCACCATCTGAAATGACTCACCTATCAGCACTACAGCAGAATCAGGAAAAGGTGGCCTCACAGGAAAATGGATTTTAAAAATCACATGCAGTCAGTTGCACGGTTATTTCCATTTCATCATCACCACTGTTCCCAATATTGGACAAATATACTCTGTTCAGATAACATCATCCATCCCTTGATGAGATCACTCAAAATAGGATGAAAGTCAAGTACAGTAACAGGCACAACATGTGGACACCACTCAAAAATTCATTACCAGGTCTACTGAAAGCCAGAACTGTGGCAATTACGAGGTTTGGAAGCAATTTATTGAGGGTACATAAAGTACTTCTTTCAACTGCTCATTATTGCTGCTACCCAGAAGAATCATTAACAAGTACCACAGTGATGAACAGTTTCAGTGCTCACTTTGTTTCCTCTCCTGTTGCTGGGTCACCATCCTCCTTCACATTCTGAGCAGCTGCACAGGTGACCTGAAGTCCTATCCCAAAGTCACAAGGTCTATGACAAATCTGTACAAAGAGTTTAGCAAATTTTCATTGCATTTTGGAGGGAGACAATAACTTGTGTCCTTACTTTTTTTCTGAAATGTTGTTTTCTTCTCTGGCACCCCCAAAAGCTCTTGTCTGATCTTTCAAATACAAGTGGCTAAGAGTTCCTGACATTCCTCCATTCCATCTCCTCCAAAGTGTAGTCACTAGAGGTAGGCCTGGGAGTCTGTAGACAAAAGAGCCATCATCTGGTGACTATGGCAGGATACCTTTGCCCAGCTGAGTACCTGAGCTGCAGGCACTCCTAACAAGACTGAAATTACAAACCACCCCAGGATAGGGACAAAACACTTCCAAGGGAGTAAGAAGTTATCTTTTCAAGGTGCAACCCTTCTCCCACATCATCTCACCCCATCTTTGCTTAAAATTTACCTAACAGAGCTTTGTCTTGCTGAGGTACTGGGGGAAGGAGATGGGAGGATGATAGCATCTGCACTGTCCCCCACAAGTATCTCGAAATGCCTGGAAAAGTCTCCCAGCTGGAAAAAAATGAAATTCACAAACTTTATTTCTGCACCAGCAGCTATCACGTAAGAATAAACATGTTGTGGACGCTGGGGATGTATTTTGAAATTAGCTTTGAGCTGATCAATCTGGAACACCAAACAAACCAGCACAAAGAAACAGCACGAGAGATAAGAGCCATCATCCAGATGGCAGGAAACAGATCAACCCCAGGATTGTTTCTGCTCTCCTCACAGGCTCTCAGCTAAATGACCTAAGTCACCTGAAGAACTGACTCCCTGTAAATCTCACCAGAATAATAACCCTTTGATTCCTTTTCCCCCCCAGCCATAGTTAATGTCTTCTATCTCAATGCATACACTGCTCACACCACCCCTGACCCTCCTGCTTCCACCAGGTGGAGAGATGGAATCTGTTTCTTCCCTCCTTTTGCCTTTGGAAGGACAGACTATCCAAATAATTCTGAGGCCCTAACTGCAGGCCGTCTCCAAGCACACTACTACTGTATTTGTTATTCACCCTTTCCCCATATTCCCTAGAGCAACCAAGTTCATGGGAATAAGAGTGTTTTTCATTTCTAAATGTTAGTCTGAATTCTGCTTTTCTTTTTTTTTTTTTCCTGGAGAAAAACACCTTGAGAAATACTCTTTCTGCATGTTAATTCCATAGCAAATACCTGATCTGAATTCTGAGTCATTAGTAAATGAGGTGACCTGTGACAGAAGGGCTGCCTTAATATATGTATGGGAAGCTTATCAGAGGAAGTATTTTCAGATCAAGAACCTCTATTGCCTATAAAGCTTAAGGGATGTGCAGGAATACTGAAGAATATTATTTATTTACATTGACAAAACATTACTTCAGTACCAGCTTGGAGAAACAGCAAGAGATTGTGTATTGTACCTAATTTGAGTGAACCAGCTCACCTCGTTAAATTAATTACAAGCATATCAATTTGCACATTCGCATTTTAAAAAATAAATAATAGACTCATAACAAGGTTTGGGTTGGGAGGGACCTTTAAAGGTCACCCAGTTCCAACCCTCTGCCATGGACAGGGACACCTTCCACTATCCCAGGCTGTTCCAAGCCCCATCCAGTCTGACCTTGGACACTTCCAGGGACGGAGCAGCCACAGCTTCTCTGGGCACCCTGTGCCAGGGCCTCCCCACCCTCCCAGGGGAGAGCCAAACTCCTCTGCTAGACCAGAATTACACATTCTTATACCAAGGTACTACGATGAAGGTACTTCCCATTCAACGTCCTTAGTGCTCCTACTTCAGTTGTAAGCACTGAAAATTAATGTCTGTAGCATAGGAGAAAACAACTATTTGTTGGAGAAATGAATGTTTCACCCAAGGAGTAATTCTCCTTCAGAAAAATAAATTTATTGCCAGGTTCAATTTTTGACTGCACTTTTTTGCAACAAACCAACACAGAAAAATATTTAAATTTGGAAGTATTAAATAAGCATTCCAGGCATAGTAACTGAGCAGTCTGTTCACTTATGGCCCACAAGCCATTTTGAAGGCAAAAAAACATGTGCCAGTATATATTTATATAGGCATATATGTTCGCACTTACACCACAGGAAAAGACAAATGTGTTCTTAGGTGTTATATAAAGTTTAGAGTTCATGGGGGTTGTTTTTATTTTAAAAAACAAATCATCATCTATGCAGAGGGAAATCTAACATGTAGAAGCCCATGTTTAAAACTTTCCCCGAAACTCTGAAATACCACGTTTTCATATTCATAACCCTATATTAAATATGAAACATTTCAAAGCAAATGTTTAAAGCTGAGAATATTTGACAGAATCTCTACATCTTCTCAAAATGCATACAATCTCCTTCAGTGAATGTTAAGAAACTTTAAAGAACTCAGGCCAAGAAATGACCACTGGAGCATCCCTTAAATTCCCAATTAAGTTGCTCCGTAGCAAAGTAATCACCACCTCACTTAAGTTACAGACACTTGAAATGTTGATCCTGTTGTCTTCTGCAGAAGGAGGGAACTGTTCCTAAAGAGACCCAGCATGAGGCCCCAGTAGCCCAACTGAGGATGAAGCTGCTCCGAGCTCCCCGGGGGCAGGAGCCCGTTCCCAGGGGCAGGAGCCCGTTCCCGGGGGCAGGAGCCCGTTCCCAGGGGCAGGAGCCCTTTCCGGGGGCA
>VXAD01012710.1:1548639-1582391 GCA_013399195.1 Dicrurus megarhynchus | reverse complement strand
TCTCCACGCGGGGCATTTCAGAAACCGCAGCACCCGCGGCGTGCACACAGAGCCTGCCCCAAAGGGCTGAGCCGCCGGTGTCAGAGGACAGAACCCGTGCCCGTTTCCTTCAGTTACTTTAACAGGAGATGCCATTATCGAGGCACCCATTCAATGCAATAACGCGGCATCATCTATTCACTGTGTTGTTTTACATTTATACCTCAGCTTACTGCAGGAAAAGAAGGCTTTCCCAGACGGTATTTTATAAAGATCAGGTATCTCTTGAGCTTCACTCACACAGGTGAAGAGGCAGTATTCTCTGTAAAACAGGCACTCTAGAAGACAGATGGTTTTGGAAGGATTGATAAGAGGTGTAAAAGATACTGGAGAAACCAAGCAGGCAGGTGGAAGAGCTCTGCTCCAGCCAAGTTTTATCACTCAGGTAAACAATGCAAACCTGGTTCTAAGATTGCACTCAAAGAGCCTCTATCTAAAGGAGAAAAAAATTACTGCCAAGCTAAACACAGCAACCTGCAACGTGTTAGTAATGGCCCCAGGGAGGTTCTTTTCTCATTCTCTACCTCACATGAAAGCCCAGATACCCACACAGGCCTTAGTGCCCCGGCACCTCTGCAATCATTTGCATTCTCTCAACAATATCTCTGTTGTCGGGGAGTGTTTGGGGCAGGGGAAATTCACAGAAGAATGGTGAACTATCTTTTCCACTGGGATTAGAGCTTGAATAGTGAGCAAAGAGCCCTTCTCTCCTTCCCCAGTCTCTATCTCCCCTCCACACTTCAGCAATGCCTCCCTCCTTTGCTTTTTCTCAGTTAAAATATTGAGCCTGCAAAACAGTCTGTTCAGCAAATGGCAGCTGAAGCATCCTTTACTTCATTTAAGCTGCTCTTTCAGTCATCCCCTCCACACCGTGGGAAACTGGCAAGTGGAAAAGAGGTCATCACAGTCTGCGTCCCATAAAGACAAAAAGTTTTCATGGAAAATAGGTGTGATGTCCAAATGTCCCTGTCAGACAGGACCAGCACACCCCAACAGCAGAATGGGTTTTTCTGATGCAATTCTATATTGCAGAACGGCAACCAGGTAGGTATGTCCTGATGTATGCAGCAGACACGAGAACTCAACTACATTATTTATTCTTTTTACATAATAGATGAAGGGAAGGAGGAGTTATAGAATGGACTTCAGCCTTAACATAAACATATCTGCCTACAGAGATAGCTTCAAGGTAGGAAACCAGACTTACATGCTGCTTTCATAAGAAAAGATTTCTAAAAATCTAGACAACAAATCAGCCAAAAGCAAACACATGCAAAAGCATTTTAAAAAATTGCCTGCAAAATGGAAAATGAAACAGTCCTTCAAGTGCTAAATACCAGATGCTTAAAAAAACTAAGCATAAAAACACCATTGCAAAGTACTTGGAAGTTTGAATTAAAGAAGAAAAAAAGTTCTACACCGGGAAAAGTTCTACACTTTTAAAAGTCTACACAAAGCTGACCTGATTCCATACTCCATGCAAAAAAGGTCCATACTGATTGAAAAGCAAGGAAACTTCTTTCTTATGAATTTAAGTCCTTACTCCTAGACTGAATGTGTCAGAATTCAAGACTGGTGAATAAATTCCAATTCTACTTGAGATGATTGCACAAATGAGGAAGTAAAATGTGTGTATATATATAGATCAGCCAGTGACATAACACAGACACCAGCCAAAACCATTTCTGGGTATGTGGCATTTTTAAAGACACCACTGGTTTTCTAAAGCTTTTCCAGTGTCATGGATTTCTACCTGGAATTCCGTGATGTGGCTTTACCTGCATGTAGGGCCTTTTGGAGAGGAAGGCAGTGGCTGAATTCAACGACCTCTGACGTAAACTTTCCGCAGCCAGAAGTTCCCTAACACGTCCTGAATCTCAACAACACAATTACAGCACTGCTGGGAGGTTTTAAGACCTAAACCTGTCTGAAAGGAGCATGAACACATTAGCATATTGTGGCAAACTGGAAATTAGGATTTTAAGCTTTACACAAGAGACCATTTAGCCTCTGTAGGATTTTTTAAGAACAATACATACTAAAGGCATTTGAACTGTTTCTTTCCCCAGAAAAAAAAAAGGGAAGGATAGGAGCAAAAAGCCTATTAAAGGAATCACACAAAGTTAGTCCAAATTTCTGACAGAGAAATAGAGTATTAAGCATTTGGGTTTTAAGACAGACACCCTTTTCCTGGGTATCTGCATGATGTAAACAACAGGCATATCACAGGATGGCAAAAACTGTGGCAACCCATACACCAGAAAGGTATTTTGTTACTCTCTAGTTGCTACAGCAGCAGATTCTTGTGCTCTTCCATACAGTATTTAGAAAACCAGAGCATTTGAGGCAAGCGCATTTCTAAAAACAATTCCATGTAAGAGAACGGTAAGAAGCCATTTTGTAAGATTTCCAGTGCATTTATACAGATTTATACAGAGCACTGGAAAAGGGGTGTAAATGTAGTTCTGCTTTTCCCAGCACCCTCCCAGCATCTGGTCGTCAGTGGGTGTGAGACTTCCCTAGATAGGCAACACACTTGGACTACCAGTTTTCAGTCAAGGAAGTAACAGATCTGCCACTAGTTCTAGATTCAATTTTTATTTATCATGAACACTTGAAAAGCACTTTCAGATAAAAATCGCTACGCAGATTTTACATGGAGACTTTATGTTGTTCACCACGTATCACACATGAGCCAGGATATTTTTGCACTACTTTCAGTGTTGTAAGAAGTCGTGTATCCACCAAAAATTCTGTGCATTTGTTGTCATTAATGAAAACCTGGTAGAGACCACACTGGAGCAGCTGCAAATGGCCTGACTGTGCTTTCCAAAGTCACCAGAGTTGTGCTTTTCAAAGCTGCTCTTCTGAAACTGCTGTTTCCAAACTGAGCTACACCTGCCAGCCTTATCCCTGTCTTGTTCAGCATAAAGATGGACTTGCTGGGACTTGTTCTGTTTGCAAATATACATTACTTAAATCCTTCATCACCAGCAGGAGAGGCTAGCAACAGATTATTCCTATACTACATTTACACGGAGCACTTCTGGGAATAAATCAGAAGTCATAAATCCTTAATTAATTAACTTGTGCAGGAAAACACAAAGACTGCACTAGCACTTACACACCAGGGCTCCAACAAATGCAAAGGCAGAGCAGTGCTGCCAACTATCAAGCCTCATCAGGTAAATCACTTTTTTTGTGTCTGTTTAGCCATGTAGAACATTACCTAGAAATCACAGAGAGACTGAGAGATTGACAAAATTATAAAATACAGGGGAAATCTCCAGTGCTTAAGGCTGTAAATGGAAAACAAAGGAAATTCAAGAACTTTTAGGCAAGTACAAAACCCCAAAACTTTCAGCAAGTTATATCCAATATTCATTCATAGTTACCAGTAAATGACGTATTTTTTCTATAAAGTGTATAGCATGAACCCAACACAAAAGAGAAGATTCCCGAGGAAATGGCTTTGTAAAAACCTCACATCTTGATTTATAACCTTTTTTTCTTCATGTACAACTTGCTTAAACAATAGAGAGAACCGTGTATATTTATAACATCATCAAAAGCAAAAGAACCAAGAACTATTTTAGTTTTATATTTATTTAAGAATGAATCTTACAATGAAGCAAAAGCTGAGAATTCTTATAGATAATAAATGCACAGGAATCAAAGCCTGCATTGCTATTTCATTAGAGAGTAAACAGCCAAAGATATGAGTTAGATGCAAAATGGTATTCACCCTCCAAACACTATAATTCAATGTAAGTTTAAATGGTAAATAAGCTCAGCACTGAACAATGCTCTACAGCCACCCAAACCCAGTCAAATAAATCATCTCTTTGAACAAGTAAGCTTTTAAACAGGCATACTTAGAGGAGACTATGCTCTAAATTATTATTTTTCCTAACTTCCAAAATAAAGCTACAACAATAACAGAACCAACAAGATATTTCAGAATATCCCCTGCGTGCCAAATTGGAGCACTAAGTAGTATTTCATTTTTCTTTTCCATTTCAGCTTCTGACTCACTGAAACATCCTCCTCGATTTTTACATTCCTTTTCAACAACCCTGCGTGTAAAAGGATTCACTGCGCTGCTGCAGACAAACCAATTCTCTTTTCCCTTTGCCCTAAGCACGTTTCCCAGCAGCGGGGCTGGAACCTGCGGAAGGTGCTGCCCAGGTGAGGCTCCCCAGGCAGCCCAGCCGCTCTTCCCAGAGCAGGAGGGAAAGGTGAGCTCCAGAATGTGTCCTGCAGGGCAGCACTCAGGGCTCCAGCCGGAGTTTGGGTCTGACACACACCAGGCGTTTTTGGGTAGGGGCCACGTTTCCAGAGAACCTTCCCCTAGCAGGGGCTGCTGTTTCTGACTGCTAAGCACAAACCAGCACTGCACTTTCATCTCTCAGCAGTCCCATTTAAGAAATCAGCTGTACAAATGCTCCCGGACTCCTCACTGCCTTACATTAGTCTCCAAAAATTAGTGCAGCACATAGCACTCTGTTCCCCACACACCCAGGAATTTAACTACGATGAAACTTGGAGTTCATTTTTTTATGGAAGCACTTTTGAAGCTGCACTCAGGTCATATTTTCCTTGAAAAGAACTTGTGCAAATATTTGGAAGGAGACAAGAACCCCAAGCAAACAGCTGTTCACACCCTAAATTCTGACTGAAAGTACCCTGCTTCTAAATGAAAACAATTGTATCCAAATGTGGTTATGGAGGGAATAACCTCGGAGCCAAGCATCTCAACAAGGTATAAAAAGGACATAATAGTTCAACACCCTGAAACAAAGGCCTCTCATTTACAAGAATAACGCTGCAAAACTCATACCCAACAATAGCTTTGCTTTCATCAGCACCTGTGCCAAACCCAAATCTGATTTCTCATTCCTATAATCTACATAACCAAGCTTCCTTGGGTGCTGCTCAAACACCCAGTCATTTTGTCACCGGGACTATCCACAGTTCCTTTGATGCTCTCTCCTAATCCTCAAGCACAATCACCCCAAGACAGCTCTCCTACACTGCTGATGTCTGGCAACATCCTCCTGCCTTCCTCAGCTACACCGTGATTTGCAGCATAGTGGTAACTTAATAAACCAGCATCTGCCTTCCTCCAACAACAGCCTTTTGGGGATTATACCTTAAAAAAAACCAAACAAAACACCACTTTAAAAAAAATGTCTTTAGGTTAAGAAACAAACTATTTGTTTTTTTTGCCTAGAAAACCTGGACTTGATTACAAAGAATCAGGGTAAAGATTAGCTTAACTATTTCTATGAAGGCAATTGTTGCTCAAAAAAAAAAAAACCAAAAACACCAGCCCTTTTATTACCAAAAATCATCCACAAACAGAGACACAAACACGACGGGGGTGGACAGGCAGCCACAGCAGATATATAGGGAACAGCAAATCCCAGGAAAAACAGAGGGTCTTGCAGATCCTACACTTGCACATCACCTCTGACTTCACAAATAAGTAACTTAAAACAACTCAGTGCAACAAAACTGGAGAGAAACACTTCTGCTCAGCTGTGTTCTTATTCTTGACATACCAACAAAAATTGAAGGAGATGGCAGTAGTTGAAAGCTTTTTCAGTAATGAGGGAACTGAAGTTACCAGTTATAACTCCGGCCAACCTTCCTCCTTTTTCATGCTGGGGGGGAAGAGACAACTACTATATTTTCTGAACCACGAGGCTGCCAACTGGCTGTTCTGCTGGAAAGGATTAAAATGCAATGTCAAGGAGAACTGTTGGAAGAATGAGACTAGGAAAAGCATACAGCTGGGAGCTGGGGACTCTTCCTTGTGTCTGACAGTACAACATGGATTTTAATACTTCTCCAGGACCTGCAGAGCAAGGGGCTGCTCTCCAGTAATTTAATACTGACACTTTTAAAGTTTACTTGGCAACAAGACCAGGAGGCAAATTCTTCTCTATAGTTTCACTGGTGTAGTTCCAAGGCAGTGACAGTGGAGTCAGTGGCACTACGTCACCATAAAAGAATTGGACTCACTTCCCATCTTTTACCATCCCTACAGTGAATAGGACGGGGAATCTGAAAAAGCAGCAACTTCATATATATTTGACAATCTATTCCTTGTGCCAACAGAAGATTACAGTTCAGCAGAAGCACCCTCTCCTTTGCTAGCACCTGGTGTATATTGATTGCTGCAGCTCCGTGGCCGTGACTGCCAGGCACTGTAAGCACTGGGAGGCACGGGGAGCTGAGAAGGAACATGTCCCACGTGTTCTTGAGGCCAAGCCCACCGTGCACACACACACACACAAAGTTATGGAAGCCTTCCTCTCAGTGAGGCACCCAGGCTTGTGGGTGCTCTCACCACTGCCACCCTCCTCCAGCTTCATTCAACTCACATAACGAGTTCTGCCAGAGATTCCACCTTTGTCAGTAAAGCAACATCCACAGCCATAACAAATTAATAGTAATAAATGAGTAGTGTCTTATATTGACAGTAAACTGGTGGGTGTGATGAAGAAAAGATACTCATTTGCTTGATACATTGTGGGATATTAAAATCAATGCCTGGTATTTCCAGCTATGAACCTACTCAATTGTTTTAATAAGCTGAAGCCTTCTCCTTCCTTAAAGCACTGAAAAACAGCTTAGTCTAAACAACAAGCTCTGATTATAAGGAGGCACATTGAGAAAACTGAGGAGAATGGTGGAAAGGGGTCAGATACTTTTTGGTCAGGTCAAAAAAAAATACAAAAGCTTGCTGTTTGCAGTTTGTTTCCTTTACATTTGCGTTAATGGTTTTCATTAATTCTTTTTAAAATAAAAATTCTCTGTCCAACTTCATATTCAACCACATTCCTTGTAGTAATTTCCCTTCTGAATTAAATGTGTATGAAAGGTGGCATCAGGAAAGAACTGCAGCTGCCTGGCAGGAGCGAATGCATGCAGAAAGTGCTGCACAGGTGTCAGACAGAACATTCCTGTTTACAATGATCTGGCCATGAATAAACACATACCACGGCATCCCAGAACGCCAGGGCCACCAAGGCCTGCCTCCTCTACTTGAAGAAAAATACAGCAGCGGACTGGGTCTCAATGCTAGAGCGTGCAAGCAAATAGTATTTCTAAAGGGAAAGAGAAGAGCGAGAGTAGAAGGCAGAACAATATTTTTATGTAACACAGACCAGCTCATACTACAAAATTTCACTGGCACAGTTATGTCAGTAGCGAGAAGAAAAAACCAAAATACGCCCACAAGTGGCATCACAACGCCAACAAAGACTCCCAGAAAGAAGAAAGTTTTCAGCAAGGCTGTCATTTGGTCAGTACAGCTTCTATCATTTAATCAGATGGTTTTAAAACAGCCAAAGGGATCCATCTGACAGCACTTCGTTGTCCTCTCGAGCAAGGAACTACCCTGCCTACCCCTCCTGGTTTGTACAGGTGTTGGATGCATCTCCCCTAAGTGCCCTCTGCGTGCAGGACAAGCCTCAAATGCAGACAGATCACCTCTCCCAGGCAGTGCTCAGCCTCCTCTGGCTCCTGACACATCGCCCAGACAAGCCACTAGTCCCTTTCTCGGAGGCTTCTGGAAGGAGATCCTACCTAGAGATCTACAGCCTGCTAATCTGCTGCCTCTGAAATGCAGAGCCACTTGGTCCAATTAGAACTGTGGGCAATATTCATCCTGTCCCTGACTAAGATGAAGCACTTCTTTCAAAAGCTGCTGTGGCACGGCGCCAGCACTAGGGAGTCCAAGTGATCTGTGTGGAGCCAAGAGTTATTAATTAGTTTTATTAGTGGCAGGTCCTTAATGTGAAGTGACAGGGAAAGAGAGAATATCCCATCACTACTGAAATATAAATTGTCCAGATTTCAGTTTTGTTGTTCCACAACACATACAGGCAACCAGCCAGGGAAGAGTGAGGAAGAGCGAACACAGCCAAATGCCTGCATTCAATGTTCCTGTATATTAATGGCGCACTGAAAAGACTCTGTTACCTCAGGTGGCTCTCCGGGGAACTGTTCATGAATTTTAATTATGAGGGAGGGAGCATTTTGAAAAATAACGCCGCCTGCATGTTAGCATTGAGCATGGCCTAGGCTACGGCAGTCGCTTCCCATGAAAATAAAATAGGCAAGATGAGGGGGAGAAAGCCTTCTCCCTTTTGCTTCAGTAGGACTGCTAGTCTTTGGAGAAGGGGTCTTGGCCTCCAGGATGGATTCAGCACTCAGAGATCAGCCTAAGAAATGCTTGAGCACAAGCAATATTAATTCTTGTACAGACTAATGCAGACATGTAGGTAATAAGGTCGCAGACAGACGTTTGGAAAAAACAGCCCCATGTCAAATGCCTCAAAAACAAAATCATTCCTGAACAGGTCAGCAATGAGTCTTGAGCACAGTTGTGTCCAGTGATGCCTTCAGGCCTGCAGCTTGTTCACAGTGTCCACTGTGAGCCCAGACCTGAGGCTGCCCAGGAAGGGCACACGTGGAAGGGAATACTCATAAGGAACATCAGACACGGGATGGAAAACACAATATGAAAACAGAGGTGGAATCACCCACACGAAGCCACATCACAACTGTTTTACAGCACAGAATTTACACACTGCTCTACTCCTCTACCCTCTATCTGGAGATTATGTGAGGTATGACATCAAGGTTGCTTCCAACATCCACTACAGTATGGCTGCTCCACAACACAAGGAATAGGAAGTGTAAGTACAAGCCTGCAGACCAAACCTCCAGCTAAATGAGCTGTCATTGTTATTGCTTAAAACTGCTAGTGAGAAAGAGAGTCTCTCTAGCAGTCCCCCCTTCTTTCCCTGCCAAGTAAAGCCAAAAAATCCTTGGAGCAGAAGGTAAGTACTTCCAACAATCCATACAGCACAACACAAATTTTTCACTTGGGAGGAAAAAATATGGGTGGGGGGTGTAGGGAAGAAGAGAATAGGGGTGAATAATCAACCATCCAAAACAAATCCTTGTGTCTGCTTTGCCACAGAGCCCTCCAATCCCAGCACTGCTCTGCAGCAACTGCTGCAGATCTGAGCAATCACAGTTATCTCTGAGTAACAGTGTACCTGCAAGAAAAGACCTGGAAAAACATTAATCTGATGGAAAGCTTTAAAGCAGCTGCATTAAACAAAGCCAGCCAAGGCTACTCTCGCAACTTCTGAAGTAAATAATTTCCCAGTGGAAAAGGAGCCCCATGGACTAACCTAATAAAGAGAACTGTATGATCTAATGGTAATATTTTTAATTAAGTTAGTTTTATCAGATTGGCAGGAATGAAGTGATACCCTAAAGAAAACTAACCTTCAAACAGGAAAAAAAAAAAGAGGGGGGGAAGAATAAATTTGCATTCAGACACCCATGAAATTCCAGGAAAATTTCAGAACACCAGTGACAGAGCTTGTTGTATTAAAATCTCTTCTGGATGTTGTTGCAGCTGGGAGACAAGCAGCTTCACGTTGTGTTTTTTCATAAGGAGGAGGTGAAAATAGTTACCTTATTTAAAGGGAAAAAAAAGTCACCGCTAGCAGCAAAAAAACCCAAAACCTTTCCCTGCTCTGCTTGCCCGGGCCATTGAGGGAAGCACACACAAAAAAACAGCAACTTCGTGCCACTGCTCTCAAACCAGGGCTCCTGGCACATGGAAGATTATTCCTACTGACGAACAAAAACACATAGGGGAAGGAAAAGGTTTCAAAAAGCCAAAGATGAGCTAGGCCATCCAAGGCATAGACCATTTCCACTTTGCAGATCTCCATAAAGTATTTAAACTACATGGCAGTGCTGCTCAAGAGAATAAATCATAGGTTTGAGCAGCCTGTATATGAAGATGGACACTAAATGTGTCTGAAAAGGGTGCTGTCTGTATTAAAAGTTCCATTTAACATTCAGAGGTCGAGACCAGACCCTTTCCATTGCCTTTTTTCCAAAGCAAAACCCTATCATGCATCAACTCTACAGGAACTAATGCTTTAAAAGCTCAAGTTCAGACTCCAAAACCACAACTCTATCATCTCTGGTTTCATTTTTAAAATAAGTGATTCAAATTAGCACCCTCATTTTTAATTTTTAAGAATTTGAATTTAACTATTCAGAAATGAAGCTAGGAAACACAGCTATATAACACAAAGATTTTTCCAGTATGTTCAAGAGACAGCAATTGTTTTTCCTTGTCATTATTTTTCTCTGCAACACTCTCTTGAGTCTTCTCATCCTGAAAGTAGCAACCAAAATGGCTCTTCGTATAACAGTGTCCAAGAAATGGAACACAAATTATGAAACACAAGAGAGCTGAATAGGAAGGGGAAAAAAAAAATCAAGTGTTTTATATCTCCTCATTCTAATTGGGATGAGCAGTACATGTGTTCACTGAAAAGAAAAAATAAGCCCATTAGCTCTCAAATAAAAGACAAATATCAGGGAACACTCACAAATGGCGCTCTGTCTGTCCAGAATGAAAAATACAAACCAAAAATTTTAATCCATTATGCTGGGGTTTTCAGATCATTTTGTCACAAAAGAGTGAGCCCCTGAACACTCAAATATCTTCTAACTATGGCTCCTTATTAGCTCCTGTCAGATTTGCTTGAGGCAGAAAGAAATATAAAACATTTTGCTCTTGGACACCTATTAAAGCACCAATTTTTTTTTTTATACTGCATTCTGCAGCACTGCTTTGGCTTAAGAAAATACTTTTTATATTTTTCGGAATTCTTGAGCAAGTAGTAAAAGCTCTAAATTTAAAGATGGATGTGTGAGAGATCAAAGGTAATGTATCCATGCAAATAATTTCAGTGTACTCTTTCCAAAACTAGCATATAGCTATTTAACTAATCTCAACAGTTCGGTGCATAGAAATTAGTAGAAAGTCTACAGCTAAGAAAACCCAAATAAATTGCACGGCTAAGAATAACATATGTAAATTGTATTTACCAACAGTGAGATACTGTTCTGAACGTGCATTTGAGTCCTATTTTGTTTTTTAAATTGGTGTCCCCGACCACCGCTGACATTCGACAACGTTTCCGAAAGCCCTACAAACAAGTTTGAAAAGCCTGAACACCAAAATGTCAACTTCCTCCACTGGCAACCCCCTGTGAGGGCTTACAGCAACCTCTGTTCTCTCAGCAACTTGGTTTTATCATCCTCCTTTAATGGACTTAAGGCTTCTCCCTTAAGGCAGGCCCGGCAGCCGTGCCCGGGGACCGCAGCCCAGCTCCGAGGCGCTTCTCCCGCGGCGTGCCCACGGCTGCTGGGCACACTGCAGCCTCCTTCCCTCCCGGCTTCACCCACCAGTGCCCCGTGCAGCCGAGCAGGAGACGTTTCCGTGGCTCCTTGCCAGGCTCCGCTGCGGCCCACGAGCGTTCTGCCAGCAAAAAGAAACAAACCCCTGCAGGGATCGTCCGGGGTACGAGCGCCCAACCTCTGGGCTTCCTGGGGCACGGGGGCTCTTCGCTGGTATTCGCTGAGGGGCAAACATGGTGCTAACAGAAAATACACAAAGGCCATGGCTGCTTCAGAGCTCTCTAAGAAAAAAAATAAAAAACGAAACAAAACAACAATAAAGAAAGCAAAGATGTGCGAGGGAGAAGCCCAGGGGCTCGGCAGTGATGTGGAGGAAGTTTCAAGGAAATATGCAGCCTGTCTCCCAACTCCAAGCCCTTGAAGGAATACAAATCTTCAGCATCCTCTGTCTTCCTCCCTACTACCTCTCCTGACTTCCTAGGAGAGTTCCTATGTGGATTAAACACACGAGAAGCTGGAGAAATATCTTTATTATTTAACAAGGCCCTGCAAACACTCCCACGGGGACCCAAATGCCTGCACTCGGAAAGGGAACTCACCAGTGCATTTGGGCCTGCTCTCAGCAGGGCTCCCAAGCTGAGCCATAACCACACTAATGATACAATTCCTGATAGATGATCTGTCCACTGTGCACTAGTGAGCACGCAGAGGTAATTGCTTTACCCCAGCACACACATTCTCCTCTGAGTACAGCTGGAAAGAGCTGTGAGAAGCCGGGGCAAGAGCAGTTTCAGAGCAGTCCGTGAAAGCTGAGCAGTGTTTAACCTCTGCAGCACCTTACACCACGCCAGCTGTAATGCTGTTATCTAAAAGCACACAGTGGCATATGCACGTCGCATAAAACCATCTCCTCACCCACCTTCACAACACAGACTTGTGCAACAAACATCCTCTGCTATCACATCGCTCAAAGCACCCAGTGAGCCACTGGATGCTCCAACACCCAAGTCATAGAATACTTTCAGCAACGTAGAAAAGGAAATTTAAAAGCTCTGTGCTCCTGCCTATGTAACACACCAAAACCAGCCAGCTTTTCCATGGCCCGCTTTATCGCTGTGTTTGGATTAGTGCAATGTGAAACGCAGCAACTGCTGTTATGTAACTAAACCCTGAGTATACAGTTGTCATTCTGGGTAAATTTAACTCTGCAGGTTTAGGACAGAGGTCTATCGCCAGGCAGGCCATGTGAACTAAGAGAAATTTAAAGATGCAGGGCCCTTTTTTGTTTCCTTCTTGCACAGAAATAATAGGGAGGGATCAGTCCTGCATCCTGTCACAGAAAGCTGGCGGTGACAGCCACTGCAATAGAGAGCTCAAGAGCACCAAATCCTGGGGAAGGCAGGGCTGCTTGCTGAGGAAGCTGGCTCCCTTCTCCACGTGCAGGCACCAACGACACAGACAATTCCAGGGTTTAATGCAGTGAGGAGCCAAAGTGCACGTGCTTGTACCGTGATGAAATCATAACAGGGAGCCTTGTAATGAGAATAGAGTGTATTATTAGCACTGTTATGAAACTGTTTTAGCACTTGCAATTAGTGCTTCCCTATGACTATCAGTTAATATTAATCTATTAATCTGTTTTCCTTCTTTTATCATTTATCAAGAGGCAAGTAGTCACTGAATTACCTTTAGCTGAAACTGGTGAATAAGCACTGACGTGCGTGTCAGGGAATAATAACATCACTAAACCAACATCTGAAAATAAACACCAAAAGTAGTAGCAGTAAATATGTGAACAACTCAGAACTGAAATATTTCTAGAAAAGCCTCCCTGAAACCGAATATAGACTTATTTTAGGGTCTTTTCATGCAACATTCTAATAAATTTGAAATACCACAAAGTTATTGGTTTGGGGCTTTTTTCTTTTCTTTGCATTTTACACAGCTCAAGAGCTTCTTTTAGGTGAAGAGATCCTTCTACCAGCAGAGATTCCTCCCCTGTTCTGCCAGCATAGCTGTACCACCTCCTGATCAGGCCAAGCTTTCGGGTTTTGCTGAGAAATGCTTGCATGTATTTGAGAGTAAAAACCAACTTCTTCATTGATAGAATAGTTTTCACTTCTCTGAACAGAAGCTTGTTTTCAGACTTAAATGAATGAGGACATTGCAGAAGGAAAGAAGATTGTAGTGACTTCCACTGGATCACCTGCTGTTGACAACTTATCCTTCAGTTCACAGGTTCGGAATAGAAAGTGACAAAGCTTTTCTTGGATTATTGCATTCCAAAGAAATATACTGAAACCCTGAAAGCTAAGAATCTGACTGTGACGTGACAAAAGCATGAACTGAAGCAACATATGTTTTAACATATTTAAAAGATAAGCACAATAGACTGTCTCTTGAAACTCATCAAAATAATTCTACTCATAAGCAAAGTACAACATACTGCAATAGGATGAGAACAGAAAAAGAAAGAGGGAATGGTGAAGAAAAACCAATAGCTTCACAAAATTTAAGAAAGAATATCCTACCAGATAAATTTATAAACAGTCATCTACCATTTATGTTATGAAAAACACGTGTTCATTTTCTTTCAATTGCAAATCTTGTTGGGGCAGAAAAGCGGGATTTACAGAACTTAACAGGGATTTCCAGACATTCTGCAAGACAGCCAAGGAAGTAGCTCTGAGTGCACTGACAGACAGCCCAAAATCCAAAGGGATCCAACTGAACACGGACAGATCACCTGAGCACAGCCGGCCAAGTCCAGCCCCTTCCACACCAGCAGTTTCACTGCCGATCCATCGCACAACAGACACTTTTCTTTCTCCATCTTACCTTTAAGAAAACCCCAGAAAGAAATTTGAGAGCCCCATCAACTGCCCAAATGCATGGGTTTTATAAATAAAATGTAATAGACTGGCATAATCACCACACTGATGTGTGGCTAGCGATCTGTGTGCTACAGAGTTCTGGATCCATGGATCTCTTCCCTAGAGATAAAAGCTGCTGGCCACGGAGCTTTTCAGCTGCCAGGGGATGGCACAGCTTGGGCCAAACCAATCCTATGGGTTCAGAACCTGTCTGACACAGACCTGCCTCTGGAGCACCGCAGAGTGATGAGGAAATTCAAAGGTTAAGGCTGACAGTGAATGCCATAATGCTCTCTTTATTTTCACTTTCGCTGCTTCCCCCTTCAAAAATACTTATCTACAAAGAAAAAGTGAATCTTCAGTGATGACAATAGAGAAAAGAGCTCAGAATTGTTTGACCGAGAACTCTCCAGTTTCTTCAATCCCCAAGTTATGTTCACATCAAGACAGATGTGAACCTCTTCCAGCAGTATCTGCCAGAAGAACAATACACTTCTGGTATCAGAACCAGTCCTTTGCAGCGCTGCTTTAATGTTGCTGTGCCAGATAAATGCACTGCTTTTAAATACTTATTCCAATTTGTAGTATTAATCAACAATTTTCCCACTAACAAGTGAACTAAGAAATGGTTTCTCAACCTGCAACAGAAGATGACAGGAGCTGGCTGCCAGCCTTTGTGTACAAGCTGGGCACCAGAAGCCCTGCCCACCGACCAGATTATATCAGCCAGACACTCCTCGTACATTCAATGCCTGTTGATTACACCCACAAGCCACACCCATCTTTCCAATTACTCCTGGCTTCATCATTCCTTTTCCCTCTAGGCTTGTAGACAGTTCTGTATCTTGTTTCCTAACAGACATAACAAGGCCTTTGATGTTCTCATCACTTCTCTTTAACTTCCATTATAGTCAGCATTTTCATTGAGACTGAAATTAGAGCTTAATGCTCCTAGTTTAAAAAGACTTTCAAATAAGTCAATTAAATGTATCAAGTGACATATATATGTTTTTTAAATGCAAAAACCCTATGCAACTCATTGGACTGGACTTTTTTTTTCACTTGAGCTGACAATGTTCCTTTCAGAATCAAACTGAAATGCCAAGAAAATAACACAAGTTCTAAAAATGCCCATCCTAATGAGGGAGGAAGAAATTTTAAATATATACCTCCTTACTGCTGAACTGGTTACATTTATTTTATGTGAGTTTGGTACTGTACACTCCTCTATGACTTACACTCTGACGACAGTAGAAGAAACAGGGTAATATATAATTATAAGGAGGGAAAACTGGAAGCAGTTGCTCAGGAAGCTGACAACAGGCTGGCAAGGAGGATGGGTCCAAAGCAGAACATTAACTTTTTGATTCCCAGGTTCACACCTAAGTAACAACACAGAAGATTCATAGGTAAGACTTGAAAAATTTCACATTTCCAATACATTCAAGGGATGGAAATTAAAGCACTCAAACAGGCATCTGATGAAAGCTGCAAGTCAAGGGCTACCAATGTATAACAAAATGTGTCTTGGGACACAACTACTGTAACACACTGACAGAGGCTCCAGTCTCTGTATTCCACCCAAACCTCATCTTCCCAAGGGACTTCTTGCTCACATCTTAAAAATTTAAAATCAAAACAGTTTGTTTACATTTCTAATAATTTAGACTATGGAAATTATGAATCTTCCAAGAGTCCATATTTGAGGGCATACAAAAGGCACTATAAAGAGCTGGTGGTTTGGTAAGAGCAGTTCATATGCGTTGTCAGTAGATGAACACTGCTGTTCCCATGCCCTGTCCTACTCCTCTTCTTGAAAAGGAAATTTCTAGTGTAAAGGCAAGGTAAATTTTTTTCCCCTTGTCTCAATTAAAAAAGTATTTAAGTCTTAACAAGTTTTCATTCAAGCACTCTGCATTTCTAAGCACACCCATATATCAACAGCCTTCTCCACAGGCACTCCAGCTTTTGGCTTTTTTCCCTTCAACGTCTGCTATTCTTATTTCACAGTTACATTTAGTTTTTTAAGATGCCCACAACTCATTTTAATATTAGCAGCAGACAAGTGGCTTCTGTTTCACCCATGAGCATATGTTGTCTACTTAAACCAGCTTCAATTTCAATTTACCTTGGACAAAGCCTGGTGCAGAGAAGACACCATTCAAATGGCTGTGTGTCATCAGCAGAACCTCCTCATTACTCCACAAAGTTCATGAAACCCAGTAATTCACGATGAAATGGAAGCTGCAGGATTGAGTAGAGGGAACAGAAGGCAAAGTCTTGCCAGCTCAGGGAGATCAGCACCAGGAAGAGCTACTTTAGTTCTTCTTGGTGGGCAAGAGAGGGCAAAGAGCACACTCCAGATTTTAACTACAAACATCACACGTGGATATCTAAATTGTCAGAAAAACACCAAAACCATATTAATTTATTTGCAAACAGTTGAAATCTCAGAGCAAAGGACAGTTAGTTTGGGGACTGCCTGACAGCTCCATCATAATAGCTCATTATTTTCATGCTTTCATAGCCTAAGGACTTTGGGCACGTTAACAACAAATAAACTTCTGAGGATAATTAAAACATAACGAGAATTCCTTCCTTAAATGAATACAAGAGTGAAAGCAAAGAATAGTTCCCAACATGCCATACCACTATGTGACAAAAAGTAAAATCAATGAAGATAACAAAACCCTGGGAGTTGTTTTATTTTTAGGCACCTCCCAACCTTTTCTTCTACTTGCCAGTGTGCCTTTCTGGCTGGCTGAACTAGTTACTCAAAGCACCTGACAGTTTCAGCTGACTCAAGGAACACATTTAAGCTTTATCTGTGCAGCAGAGTTATTTGCATCAACTCAGAGTCTGTGCTTTTGACAGTTGTCTCATTTAATTGAGTAAAAAAAGCTGTCAGTCTAAAGAAACTGAGCCCAAGGTAAACTCACTTTGAACTAACCATCTGCCAGAGCATCTCTCAGGACAGTCAATACTTAAGGATATGGTGAATCCAGTTCTCTGGATCCCTAATTAGATCATTCCTGAATTAAACTGTCAACGGCCCTAAAAATCCTATGTGCACTTTGCAACTACTGAGCTAAGTCTCTTTTCCCTAAAGACAAGCGTGAGGGAAAGCCCCCAAAGTGTCTTTGATAACTATACCGTAGAACAAAAACACTTTCACCACAAATGAAATCCATACAGCAAGCCCCCAAAATCAATTTCTATGCATATGCTGCTCCAAATACAGGTTTCCATGTTATACCACAGCATTAAAATAAAAAAGCAGCAATATCCCAGAAGAGAGGAGAAAAGCAGATAATATTGCCCTGGGGAAGATTTTCCTTCATTTCCCAGCAGCGCTGTGGATCAGGCCTGGTCAGGGAATTTGCTAATTGGAGTGCACAGACAGGACTCTCAGCTGTTGCAGGGCCGCAGCCTTTCCAGCTGCAGGAGTAAACAAATTAACTCCTTCACATTAGTGAGCCAGTGGATGAAGAACCAGATCTACCACTAATGCAACTCATGTTGCTGAGCCTCCCTGACAAAGGCAGCCTGCTGCACACGCAGCACACAGCCTGGCACTGCTAAAATAAGATTTCACAGGGGTCTGATGCTCATTATCAATTACAAACTCCACTGCCATTTTTTTCTGCAGAGGAATCATTTTTAAACTCACTCCTCTAGATGGATTCTCTAGTGTCTAATAATAAGTACTTTCATTTAATTGCTTGCAATTAAGCCTCTTCTGTATGCCTGTTCTCCGAAAACTTGCGGATATGTCATTATCTTTGAAACATCTGTCCTTCTGTCAAACAGGACCAAAACTGATGGACTGAAGAATAGCAGTGGGAGGGGAAACATATCTAAAATTGAAATCCCCATGAAAGAATGAGAATGAAAGGAAATATGAAGATGACAACCTTGAGGGTAAGAAGAGTAAGAAAGGAAAATGAATGAAAATAGCATACGATTAGTTTATTGACAAGAAACAAACAGATCTAGGAAATCTATCTGTGTTCATTCTGTTAATTAATCTGCCACTTCAAACCTTACACCTTTTTTTAAACCCCACTATTTTCACGCAGAAGCAGATGAAGCAACGTAGCACTGGAATACAATTATTAGAGAGCTTCAAAAGCTGCTTGGATCTGGTTTAGCTTCTCTAGAAAGTCTAGACAGACCATTGCAGGAGCAGCAGCTGAGTGCTGGAGAGCTACGGATTAATTTAGCACTCCTAGCAGATGCAAATTAACCCTATTTATCTTTATTTGAGGTTAGAGATGTTAGTGTCCAGTCTTGCACAGGAAGCAAAACCCTGAAATCAGGAAGATGTAACTAAAAGGGCAAAGTAATAAAGGCAGCTACTTCTGTGCAACTCCATTTACAATAAAAAGTGGGGAGACAGGAAAAACAAAAACTTAACTCCATGTACAGCACTCCTTTTTCACTGTCTGACTTTCATCCACAGTATCCTGGCTTATCTAAGAAAACTATTTGTCAGCTAACTGAATTCTCAAGTCACTGAAAATTAATTCCACATTTGTAGTTTCTCCGGTATATTCTCAACCCTTTGAAATACACGAGGAATTAATCCACTCAAAGAGGCCTGTTGTTCAAAGCTACCCCTTCTCTCATTTTTGTGAGGAAGGATTCAAGCAAATATAAGAGCCTGGGGTTTACAACATGCATTTTGTACCTGGCCATGACCCGCTAATCTTCAAAGTCTATTGATCCATGAATGTTTCTGGAGTAAAATCATTGATTCTTTAGAGGGCCAGAAAGAAGCAGCTAAAATGAGAATGTCTGGAGGACCTGTGTAAATAAATGGTGAAATTTCAAATTACTGTAATGAAAGATTTTCAGCCATTCAAATGTAGTATGTATTATGACAATTTCGTGAGGATTCCTGGGTTTGGGTTTGATTCGGGGTTTTTTGGTTTGCTTTTTGTTCATTAGCTTTGGTGGGTTTTTTTAACAATATAGTGGTATAGAAAGGGCCAAATTCTACCCTCAGTTATGCAGTGTGTAGACTCTGACAGCAGCTTCCTAAGTGCATGTGACAGTACATTTAGGCCCTAGAGTCAGCCACAAAAATTTAAATGATATTGCATATATAGAGCTGGAAGAGTCATTCTATCTGAAATATTTCCCAATCGGTAGCAGACATAAATTACTTGAAAATGAAGAATATTACACAGGGATTGAATAAAAGCAATTTGAAAAGGTTTCAGCTTATAACAATAATTGCATTAGATCTGACGTGGACTAAATGCAATGGGCCACCTATTCCCAATATATAGTTTTGAGTATTTTGGTTTTTGTTCACAATGAATTATGAGTTTTTCAAATTGCTGCATTAAGTCTGTAGAGAATGCAACTGTCACAAGAAAGGAAAGACTCTTCCTGCATTAACAAGAACACAGGGCTGCATCTCTAAGTGAAATCATGTTCAGCTTTACTGGGTTGCCAATGATGCTCAGCAATTTGAAAATTATGCCCTTTAAAAACACAAAGATCCAGTACTCAACCTCCCAACAATTTTTTTTTCATTTTGGATAGAAGGAAATTTAGAAAGAGATTACTTGGTCTCAATTTATTTTTGCCCTAGAAGTGCAACTGGGGGAAGTGCCCCCTAAATGAACCTGCCCACCTCTAAGTCTTCCCTGTAATTCATGCCGGTGAGACAAACTCCTCTCCTGCTCCTGGCCTGAAGCACCCACAGTGTCAATATATGAATTTGCTGTACTCTAACACAGTGGGCTTGCTTAAATTTTTATGGTTTAAAGGAGAGAAACAGGTATGCTCAGGGTGATTCCCTGACTTAATCTGGACATCAGTCTTCAGAAGAATTACCCCCTTGTTATCCCCTAAAGGTGCCAGCTTCTGCATGTCAGACAGTACAGGGCATTTTGGAGAACTGAGACATCCCTATCTACTGCGCAAACACCATGGATCGTTAGAGGAATCCCACGTGGGATGAGCATTCCATGTGCTGCACTTTGGGTGAGTGAGAGGTACCGGTACTGCCTACCTGGAGAGAAGCAGGATTTGAACACCCTGCCCCAGCTATTCACTGCAGAAAGTGAAACACAATAATGCTTCTCACCAGCCTTGGAGGCTTGCCCCTCTCCTTCCAGCGCTTTTCAAACAGCTAAGAAAGGGAAACGATCAAAACAGATAATGCAGACTTTACTGGCCTGTTTGCAAGGAAAATGGCTGGAGCTTCAAGGCCGCTAGAGCAGAGTAACCAAGGAGCAGCTGCGAGGTTTGGGTTTGTGAGGAATCTGGGTAAACACCTTCCAGCAGGGCGCCCTGCGCTGCGGGGACTTGCGACACACAGCAACGCAGCTCAGAGCCAGCACGCAGGGCGCTCCACCGTGGCTTGGAGGAACCATTATCAACACTAAGTACTTGAAGCAATTTCAAAACATTACTCACTCATTTGGTTTCCAGCCACCAGAAGCCTCTCAGAACAGGTTTCTCTCATCTTCTGCTCTTTCCCATTCCGTATTATGCAGGTTTTTTAATTTGTCCATTAATCAGCTATGACACAAACAATATTTTCATACTTCTTTGCTCAGCCCAAACAGCAGCTCCCACATGCTCTTCAGGATTTATGCATCCAGAGACAAACCCACTCAGGATACCACGCCAGGAGCTCTCCTCATTTCTGCCAGAACTCTTTAGGGTCAGTGGCATACACTGAACCTCCATGTAAGGATCATGGGGAAATCTGATGTAGGCAGAAAAATATACCCTCTCTTACTTGTCAAATCTAAACTGAAGAGCACTAATCACTCTTGAAGAAAATACCTCTTTATACTTCAGGGTAGACACTGGCAGCCTTACCTGCCACAGAAGTTCCACACATCAGCCTAAGAGGGGAAGAAACAGAGCCTATGATGGTTTTTTAGTTACAGCTATTTCCGTATCATTTAAAGCAAGAGATGAAGTAATGACCAAAGTATTGCCCCTTTAAAAGTCCTTATGTAGATTGCAATGCCATGGGTTTGACTGTGTAGTAAATCAATGACAATAGCAGCAATGCCACTCTTTCAGCAACTAACTTTATGAATACTGTCTTTTTGCCTTTAGGAGCCCACGAATTTTATTCTGCTTGTTTGAGAAGACTTATTATTTTGCGTTATTCACATTGCATGGCTATTTCATACCACACAATACTGATCATATACCCAGCATCACCAAAAGCAAACAAAAACCCAGCACTACTTTTACTTTTTGCAAACTCTGCATAAATTGATTTAAAAGTAAAGAGTTGCGCAGGAAACATTCCAAGAGCCACTGAAACCCCTGCATATGTTTATTGCCACTTCCAGTGAGCAGAGGCCACAGACATAGACTGCACCTGCGGGGCTCTGCGGTCTGCTCTCACCTAACCTAAGCAATTAAGTTTCAGAGGATTTCACAAAAAACATTCCTTTCCCTCAGGCTGAGTCTTACAAAGAGAATAAAAGCAAAACAAAAGCATTGGTAACCAGCCTCGTGGCAAAAAAAACCCTCTTGTGATGGTACCTCTTAAAGCACGGCTGGGCTAGCAGCTCCCTTCACCAGGGTACTTGTTTTAACAGGGACTTTTCCTAGGAAACACTGGATAGTGCCTCTTAAATATTCAGAATTGGTAGTGACTACTGCCAGCCCATAATCTTCGATGTTTTCAGCAATCAGTTAAAGTGACTTGAAAAAAATCTGTACACAAAAATGTCTTCAAAGAGACTGGAGCTTAATTTTGTCTAGCCAGAAGGAAGGTTCTCAGGACAGAGATGAGCAAAGCTAAATTTCATTAGGCTATCACAAAATTTACTCACCATGAAAAACACTTGGCTATAAATGAGGAATAAGACATACAAGAAATAAGTAAGTGAGAAATACCTACAGGCAAGAGGCTGAGAAGGCTGGAGCATAAGCAGCACAGAGAAGAAAAAGCAAAACAGTAAAACAAAGTTACTCCAACACAAGGCAAGTGTAACACAGCTTATTAACTCCCAGTGGAGGGAGACCTCAATTCCCTTACACTTTCAACACAAAAAGCATGCAAGTCAGTAAAATAATAACCAACTGGAACATTGTTTTTATTAGTTTGATTGTGACTACACTAAGACAAAAATCAACACTTCCTCTAACTTTACTGGCTGTTTATCTTTCAGAAGCAGTACTCCAGTGCATCCATTTAGCAATTAATGAGCAAACCTGCATCTGCTCCAGTTGTTCACCACATCAATTTTCTGAAACAAAAACATCTCCTTGTCTCCATTAATTGGTCACTTAATTTTGATACCAACAGTTCATCATTTGTTATAATTTTGTCAATTAAAAAAAAAAACCAGCCTGGAAAATGATCTCTACTAATGGGACACCACATCACTGCATTCCCTGTTACCTGAAACCTTCTTTTGCTCATTTAGAATTACTTGATAAAGCTTCTTGTTAAATGCTTTGAATGGAACCTTCATAGCTTAATGCAGCTGGTTAATTCTACTGAGATAATAAAAAGCTGAAAAGATGACTAACAACGTTTTGGATATCTCCAGTTTCTGAATTCTACTGTGGCCCTCCCTTAAGGGAAGGAAGTACCTACCCTGGCACTTCCATCTTCCAAATAGGCACTCAATCTAAAATACAGAAAATCTTACAGATCCCATTTATAAAAAGGGCTCAGAGTTTCAGAATGACACAGACCTATAAGGGGAGATGAATTTTCACAACTGTCCAATGAAAGCAAACACAGCACATGTGTCACTATCAATTAAGCAATGTTCATTTTGTTTTCTTGATGATCCACTTTTCCTCCAGGACTAAAAATATTTTACTTAAATTTTAATATCCATCAGCTCCCACCATCTTCATGTTGGAAAAAGAGCTCTTTAGAGCTGCTCAGCTCAGAAACGAAAGCTGAAACAAATTGTTTGAATAAATAGAAGCACATTTTTAGAAATAATTCTTGTGTTAGAAAAATTACTCCCACGCCCACTTGGGTGTGATAAATGCTAAGAGTAAAATCTCTTCTGCTTCCTTCCACCACACAGAAAAGATTGAACGAAATCAATGTTGTTTTGCTGCATATTTAACACATAATATCTTGGTAACACTTGCATTAGCAAGATTCAAACAGGACGGAGACCGGAAGCTTCCCTAATCTCTTGGGATGCAGTACAACCTACTTCAAAAGGACAGCATGTGCCTAGTGAGGAAGTAAGGAAAAAGAATTTCAACAGATATTTCTACTCCTATAATGGGAACTTTAATTCAGACATCAGTAATCTCAGGAAAGATGCAAATGTTAGAGAATCAACAGAAACCTAAACCATTTTTTAATAGCTGAATATAAAAAGAGTCTTCAGTACAACTGACAAAATGATGATGGATCAAGCAGCTGAAAATCAACTGACATAACAGCGATGGGAATTAATGGAGAGTCATTACATTATTAACAGGATTTGCAGGATGCCTCAATTCAAGCTCCTCAGACTAAGATGGGAGGGTTTTTGTTGGCGTTTGGGCTGGTTTCTGGAAGCTCAGCTCCATTTCAAACCTACTGCTGAATGTGATCCGTGTTTGAAATATGAGGTGCACCATGCACAGGGCAACATTCAGGATGGGTAACTGCTGCTTTGGGGGTTGACATGAGAAGAGTCCATTCCTACCGACAGCCAGGATTCCATCTCTTCTCCAGCTTCTGGAGGGTACACAAACCTCCTTCTTACTCCAAAAATCTATCAAACACGGCTTTCTCCAGTGCTGAACACATGAAGCAAAAAGCAGATGTCAGGTTTGTTTCTCTGGCTAAAGCCCACAGCAGTGACCTATCTCCCCTTTGCTGGGAAGGGCTCACTTGAACACAGCTTCGGACTGGAACTCCCAACCAGACCTCCTCTCCCATTTTAACAATTACCTGTCTCAGCAAGATACTGCTAATAAAAAGCTGAAAGGATGACTAACAATATTTTGGATATCTCTAGTTCCTGAAAGTGCCTTTGGATAAAATTTGCCCTTAATCCTTCTCTGTAACACAACCGCATATTAGCAACTTAAAGTTACATAACACACTGTATTTCGACTCTTTGCATCTCGGATCTGAAACTCTGGCTCACATGAAACAGCCTTTGATGGTTAATGATACCAACTTATGTGGAGCCAACACTCGCATTTTAAGCTCAGAACCTGCAGTAGTGTCTGATGTCACCACCAAAGCAGAGCCCTCCCAACACCCTTTGGTCCCCGAGCGCTGCCATGGTCACCTCGTGCACACTGCAGGTGAACTTGGTGAGGGGGGTGTGGAAGAGACACAGCTGTGTCCAAAGTGGGAGGCAGCTCCAGAGAAAAGAAGGTCTTAAAGCCCAGTCATCCCTTTCAATCTCTAGGTATGGATTTGAGCAGGTAGACTAAACCACAGGAGACACTGCTGGCAAGGAATTCAAACAGAGCTCGTGGTTGTTGCTTTCATGCTCTCCTGCCAGACCTTTCCCACTTGGTAACTCAATGACCGCAGGAAGGCCTCTTACCAGAGACAACAAACTGAACTAAACCTCTTGGAGCACAAAAGAACATAAAGCATGGACATTTCAGCCCCTTGTCCCACCGTGCTGAGCACAGCACCTCTGGGCACCTGTAACCAGATGAACAAACGGGATAGTCAGAAAATCACATCCACACTACGTCCTTCCAGTCTCACCATGTGAGGTTTAAAACAAATCATTTGGAATATTGATGAGAAAAGTCCAACAGCAATAGGAGACAAATTAATAACCACATCTGTGTCATTGGAATGAATATTTCCTCCAAATTCTCTTTAAGGAAAATGTGAAGAGGTGAATTATTATGGCAATGCCTTGAATAAAGTGTTTTTACATGTATTAGAAACCTCTCTACAGATTAGAAGCCTACCTGATTTTGCAAAACAGAAAGATTGCCACATTGCTATTAACTGCACATTAGAAGACAAATTACAAATAAAAGTGTAATCTCTAAAGGTTGGCAAGTAGAGTGCTTAGTCCTTAATAAAGGCTGGTGGAAGTCATGCAGAACAGCTTCATATGATTTAAATCTAAAGAATGTTTTAAATTTAAATTACCTTAAAGGTATTAGAAATCTCTAATGCTTTAATTTTAATATAGCTTAATTATTCACTATACATTCTTGGTTTATATCTATAAAACTTTTCCCTCAGTAACGTCCAGCAGTTATAAGTGTCTCTGCTTAAAACACACTGGAAAAATACGAAAAAAAAAAAGGCAAATCAAAAGCAATGTGTTTACATCTAAAACTTTACATTGGAAAACAGTAATGTAGAAATATTTACTTTCATGGCAAGACACCACATTAGAGATGTCAGCATTACACAAAAACGTCAACTGCTTGCATTTACATTTAAATGTGGTTGCAAAAATCAGACACTACCTGAGACAGACTAAAACCAAGTTTCTCTGTGCTGATCCGGTCAGAGCATGCTGAAAAATGCTTACAATACCTAAGAACTTTCACCAAAAGAAGGAATACTGCTTACTCCCTACCACTGCCATTCATCTATTTCTTATCAACTTTTAATACAGAACATAGTGCAAAATCTTTTTGTGGCACACCCCAGGTCTGTAGTGTCCAGTTTGCTGGGGGATGTGAAGTCTTTCACACAAATTAAACCATGTACCTCCACTGACCAGCAGTGGGGTAACTGCACCTAGATGAGGGCTAAGCAGAGACAGATCCCTACAATCTCCTGAGGATTGTTAAGCACTGCCTGTAGGGCAGAGCCTCTGCTAACAAAGCAATGACAAATAAAGTTGCCCTCCTCCCCAGCCCCCACTACCTCCAGCCTGCCAAGCTATAACTTAATAGAGGGCAATTTTTAGGGAAAAAACCCAAAACAGTTATGCTGGTTTTGCTACTCTCAGACACACGACAAACTGATTAAGTGCTCCCTTCTGCTGGCATAGCTGCACCCACACCAGTAGTGCAGACTGCAGTGTCAGTGAGAGCGTGGATCTTTCAATTCCTGTGCCAACAGAACCCACAGGTATCCCAGGACACGTGCATGGAGCTGCTCTGATGAAAGGACACCTAGACCAGATGCTGGGCAAGAAGAAAAACCATTAAGGCACAGCTGCTGCCTCCTCGTCCGACACGGGCAGGGAAAAATGCCAAATTTCTTCATACCTGTCCTTCTGGGGGAAATTAACACCTAAAAAGTCAAACTTTCAAGTACCTTCTATGGCACTTCAGTGGTCTGGTGCTGCTAACTTAGTCCACAGACAGGGAAATAATGGGTCACCTCTCTTACACCTGCCTTTTTCTGCCCCTACAACTTGAAACTCAACACATCTCAGCATAAATCTCCAGAGTGTTGCCCACAGGCACTTCCAAGACTTCTCAACCCCTATCATGACCTGAACAGGCCTGAAGGAGCAACGTTTCTGATGTAGCAACATGCAACCCTATTTCTTATTTCCATGCAGGGAAATAAGAGGCATGAATGAAATGGGAACAGAGTCCAGAAAACATAAAATGCTCACTCTGACATCACACCATTACTCTGTCCCCTCTCACATATTACACTGTCCCCTCACATGTATTTCAGTAACATGTGATGCCTTAATTAAGCTATTGCCCAAACACAGGAAGATACTCTTCTTGTCTTAAGCACATCATGTCCACAATAATTTCATTACAGCTTTAGACTTTGTGTGACAAACACCACACAGGTAGGAGAGAGAACAGTTATACAGTATCCTGGAATGTTATGACGCTAAGATTAGAGTAAGTCAGTATAAATAAAACACTGCTGTAACTAAAATATATTCTGCTCTTAAGGAAGAAGGGGCACAAGACAGGAATTCAAGACGCAGAGTAACATGAACCCCAAATTTCATGTGCACCATCACTTGACTACTTTAAATTTCTCTTACAAACAAAAACCAGACGACGGAAATTATAACTCTTATATTGTGTTAGTGCTTTTCCAAAGAGCCCAAATTCTGTCCCAGGACTGCCTACCACAAAGTAAATGCAGCCCCCAAGTCACTGATAAGGGTTTGAAGAAGGAAGTTCTTCAGATATGCCTCACAAGTTAACGTCAAATGCCAGCAACAACAACAGGTATCTTAGTAGAAACTACCAATCCCAAACTCTTCCCCCTGACTTAAGGCACCAGGGAAAACAGTATAAACCTTTTCAAGGGAAGCTTGGAATTTATCATCTCACCATTTAGGTGACAAAATGTGTTTGCTTCATAAAGAGTCCTCACAGCACCCCACTGTTAGTTCACAACTCTTTTTCTTTCCTTTTTTTTTTTTCCCCCCAAATATTTGCACTGTTGCTGGACCATAAAAACAGGCTTTCATTTTAATCTGCTTAACACACTGTGGGAAAGGGCTTCTAATTTCACAGGAGTGAGATAAGACAAATAATTCATATAACACATTTGCACAACATCTATGGCAAAAGCATTTAGTCAGAGCTCATTGGAAACAATAGGGTGCTGAAGCAAATCTGAGGCAACTGTTTGAGACCACGCCATGCACATTTTATTACATTCTGTAGCAGAGACAAGATCACAGAATAAGGATATATTAATTGTACAGAGGCAATAAGGCAGTAAATTCCCCTCCCCTCAGCAGACATTGTAGCTTCCCCCACTGCTCCGGTCCTTTTCCAAATGTTTTGGGGTTTTTTTCCAGGCCATTCTCCAAATCAGTCATCTTTCTTTTGTGTCCTTTCATTACACTTCTTCCTTAAGTTCCACATCTTTCTTTTACTGTTCATTACCCAAAACTACCCTGCTCCCCCTTTGGCTTCATTTACTTCCTTTCTGGGTTTGTTTTTACATTTTCTATTGCTGCCTTTCCAGAGCCAAGTTTGCTTCCAGTGTGCGTTCTGCTGTGTGCAGAGAAAAGCAATGCAACAAAATATTTTCAGTATATTGGCATGAGTCCCCACCTCACCACTTGTGATCATTTGCTCTCAAATCCCTAAAGACATTCTGCTTTGAACTTCTGCTGTGGCAAAGAAAACAAAGGATACGTGGAAGAAATTCTGAGGAGACTTGCCAATTGCAGAGATCTGTGACAAGCCATTTCTACAGTCTCTAAACTGGGCTGAAAACAACAGGAAGGTGGACTTGGGAACGCTGGAAACCCAGCACCGAGGCCAAATACAGCTTGCTAAATGGAAGCCCGTGGTTATCTGTAAACCTAGCTGCCCTGCTGATCCTGGCTTCACCAGAATCTTTTCTCCTTAGCCTCTCTAAGGTGAATGTTGTATGGGGGAGCATTCTTTGGAGAACCGAAACCAAAGATTTTAGTGACGGACTGCCTTGAGCACTGCTGTGGAAAGTTAATGACTAGCTAGAACTTTGAAAGGATTTTGCTTCCCTTTCAAAAAGAAAAAAAAAAAAAATCTTCCTTTGTTCCTCTGCACAGCCTTAGATACTACACTACCTGTCACACTAAAGCATCTCTGGGACACTGCTGACCTGGCCTGGTAATTTCAGTGGGGTATTATGATCCAAAAAATTAACAGCTGCAACTTCTCATGAACTAGAATTGTGACTCTCTAAAAGGAGGCCAAGTGGTAGAGTGTGATTTACCTGGAAAACAAAACAAAACAAAAAAATGGAAATAATTCTATCACGATCAAACCATGGCAGAGGCAGCCAATATCGAGAGAGATAAATGCCAATAAGGCAGGCCACCTCAACAGTCAGCTTGCTAGATTTCCTGAAGCTAAATCCCTACAATCTGTTCACCTTACCCTTCATTTTTTTCCAACACAAAACAAAAAAGACTTTCTGATTGTTTTAAGAATAGAGATAAGATGTCAGCAGCTACAAATTAAAACCTTCAGTAAACTTAGCAAACACACTCCATATACAGCAACAGATAAGTGCAACTCAGGTTCTGTACCTGAGGAAACTCTTGCTCATCTCCTAACAGCTGTTCTCAAGTAGGGATACAAATTCTTCTCCAGCAATGGAGCCACAGTATGATCCTGAAAGCAAAATTACAGCAGGGTAACAATATATCTGCCAAAACAATTACAACTGCTCAGGCAGCCCTACCTACCGTGAAAACTACAGTTAATTCATCTTTTATCCAGAGTCATTTTCATTGGTGCTAAAATCTCTTCTTTTTCTTAAGCCATTTCCCAGGGAAGCTCTTGATCACTAGCAGCTCTCTCTCAATCTTTGCTGCACATGCACCCCTGGTTTTGCCCTACACTGAAGTACTATCAGTGACAGCAACAGAATCATCCATGATGCTCAGTGTTAACCACACACAAACTGGCAGAGGATCCAGCCTTCTGCCAGCAGAGCAGAGCACTTCTAATAGCCAAGGGTGGCTTTCACGCTGCCAACACACGACTGACCTAATCTGATCTCTGGTGGATGCACACTCAGGAAAATCAGATCACTTCACTTCTTACAACCACACCTGATTCCAGCAGAAAATAACACACCGTTACAAATGTTAAGAGTGCTGAGTGGGAATGAAATCTCTAGAAACAACTTAGTGATTTGGTTTTTCAAAGACTCTCCAAGTGTAAAGCCTGTCTGGCTATTGATGGATTGGCAAGATTGCTTAGGGACTGAAAGTACACCACCACTACACATGGCTTTGTCCATTATTCCTCCAAGCACCAGTCCTGGAAAGAGTTGCTTTTGTGCTCTTTCGAACTGACTTCCATGTATTATCTCAGAAGCACTCTGACTCGACACAAGATGTCAACAGTTCAGAATATACTTCATTAGAATTTTTAAAAGGCCTCTCTAACAACCCAGGCAGTAAAGGACCCTTTCCTAACTTCTATAATGACAACACAAATGACTAACAAAACTCCTCTTGAAGATTACACAAATGAAGAAGGACACAGAGAGAGGTCTTTGATATGCCCTAGTTTCCTTTGAGATTGGTTTAATTTTATTTTATTTTTTAATATACACAGGATTTAGGAGATGCTTTATGCTGACAGTTTTTTTACTTCAAGTAAAGTATTAGCAAAAGCTGTATTTTAGCCTTACCAAATTTCAAGACTTCTAACAAAGAAATAATTTAAACCTTACCTTTCTACCCTTAGTTAAAAGATGTAATGCAGCAGAGGCCTCTGATTTACATTTGGTACAGACTTTGGCAAAGTCATCTATTAGTTCATAAAAGGGCATTTTTTCCTACCTCTACATTTGAAGAGAAACTATGAGGGGAAATCCTACTTTAAAGTATTCTCATAATTCCACTACAGGAATAAAATAAGCCCTATAATCAGTATTTCACAAGTCTTGGCCTTGGTTTTATCCTTGACTGCATCTAACCTTGCTTCAGTGCCAAAACAGTCAGGCCAAGCTCTACTAATACATAATTTAAGTCTTCCCCGTGGTGTCTACAGTTTTGCATATATATTTATTTCAGAAGTGCATGGCATACACTTCTACATAACTGTGGCAAAACCTCCTCTCTCACAAGTCAGGAGCTGGCAATGCTATCGGATGCACACTCAACAGCACTTGGCTATTTCGTCTCTGGGATTTGATTTTTGGTTTTCCTTCTGTCTTCTTTCAGCCATATTGTCAAAACTAGCTGCAGAGTTCCTGGCCATATATTCCCCATTCTTCACACAAACTACCTCTTTGGACAAGCATGCCATTTTAAAAGATATTTATAAGAGTAATTAAAAAAAAAAAAAAAAAAAGGCAGAGGGGGTTCTCTGTCCAACCTCCTTCTAGGAGTTATAACTTCCATCGTCTCTGCATATTAAACACTTTCCATCCATTTCAACAGTTGCAGAACTAAAGCACATAGACATTGTTAATTAATGCTGTAAATATCCCACAGTCTGTATGAAATGAAACATTTAAAAAGAACAGCAGCACCACAGTTTTTCACCCCATGATCACTACACCTGCCTCATTAATCTCCTGCACCCATGTGAAGTAAATACATAGTACAACTACAAACTAAAAATCAACAAAGCCTTTAAAAACGGTTTAATTTGATTCTACAAGGGAGGTTATCATAATCCAACTCTGCTTTCTCACATTCTGCTGGCAATTTCTCTCAGCTCAGTTTCCACACTAACTTTGTTCTCCATCTCGCTATCTATCATGCTGTTATAATGCCAGCTCAAATGCTGTTTGTAACAGCGCAGCAATTTCTCACAAGTTGCCAGCTTCATAGTGTGTTCCTTTAGAAGTGCATGGAAATTATTAGATTAAATTACAAATGAAAGGCTCTGCAGTTGGTCATTATTACTAGGACATTTATGTACATTCAGTTGATGGTGAATTTTGACTTCTGTTCCTTTGCAGATCTTCTGTTTATACTCTGTTTTGCTGGATTATATGGAAGTGAAATTGAAGACAACTGGAAAAGAGCTGTATTTTCCCCACAGTCACCACTATCCTGACAAGGCTGTGACACTCACCTCCCCCATTCCCTACTGGCTTAGTGTCAAGTGATCCTCTAGAACCATTTTTAAAACCTCTGTGAATATGAGCCCATTTCACAGACAGCAACTCACTATTTAGGGAGCTCAACAGTAAAGAAACTTGCTTTACAAAGCAAGACCTGCAACATCCCAGGCGTCCCCCCTCATTTATAAGATTTCACATACCAGCATGGGACCAAACAATTAATACATCCAGAAATACCAGAAGAAAAAACTGATCATTCTGCAACTGGCGATCACAACGGGGTAAGCAGCAGGATCTTCGATTATCTCACTGCTGGGGGTATCATTTTCAGGAAGGTATTTCAAACCAATTTCTTGACCATACACTGCCAGAGAAAACATCTAGTAATTTTCTACAGGAATAGAGCTGTTTGACCCAATTCCAATGCAGATAATTATATTATCTGTATCCAAAATCCCTCTGAGTGTTTCAATCAGGTATGGTATTCTTCACTTTCCGTTCTGATCTGCTTAGCATGGCTGAGCACCATTAAACAGCTGTCAGATTCCACACAAGAAGTGGCTGGATTTCAGTAATAAGCAAAATGGTTCCCAATAGTGTTTAAAACACCTGGGGATCCTTCCAAATGAACAGTGCAATGAGGCTAAACTATAAGATTAAACTGCTGTAAAATAAGGCCCACAATTTCTTCATGAAAATACACACCCCAATACACTTAGTCTCTGAAGAGCTCAGCTGTTGCCAAGAATGAAACATACCTAGATGAGACTTCAGATAACGGTATGAAGAATAATTCACAACCTTTACATTCAAGAAATTAGACAATTAACTCCTCGTGACACACAGCCCAAGCTGTTCTCATGTTTCTATCAGCACAGACCATCTACAACAGATATGCTGAAGTGCTAAACCGTGAGTCATAGAACAGAGCTCACTGTTAGTTCAGCTATCACAAAATACCAGGCTCTTCTTCATTTTCAGTCCAAGGAGGTTCTATAGAAAACATTTAAAGAAGCAAGTGAGCTAACTGATCACGAACACGGTTAGTTAGAAGTGAAAAGGTTTCTAATCATCAGAACAACAAAGCTGTAGAAGAGCCTCCTATCAGAACACTGAGGCCGAAAAAACCAATCCTAAAAATGAAGTGTGATCTGCTTCTGACACCAAATGTGCAACATGGATCTAGCGGCAGTAGGGGATTCAGGGTCTGCTCTGCAGGGTCCTCCTCTACATATCTGTAAGAATCTGTGCAGGTAAGGATGCGTGAGCTGCCTGCCAGCTGTGTAAAGTACATTTCCAGAAGTGCTTATCAGGGCTCCAAAGACAGCCTCAGCAATAGGTGAAACACAAGATACTTGAAAAAAAAAAGTCAAAGAAAACAAGATTGCAGAAATCTGCATATGAAGTGTGGATTCTTCCACACATTCAAGAAGCTTCTTCAACACTTAACCCACCAGAACCTCCTCTTCTGCCAAAGCCACAGAAAACTACAGAACCTCCACAGCAAGCTCGGGTGCAGGTAAAAGTGTGACAGAGGAAAATAATTCAGCTCCTCTTGAGAAGCAGACACTGCTCCCCACTCCAGCATCCCACCCAAAGGCCCTGGGACGACAAGCAGCCTCTTACCAAAACGTCTGGGAGGGTCAGGCAGCTGAGGTGGTGCCAAGTGCCTCACAGCACGGGAATGGAAGGCCCTGAGTCGAGTGCATTGCTGCATTCTGACAGCTCCTGTAACCTGCCGGGGCCCAGCAGTCCCCTCTCCCTTCCCTGCTCTGCAGCTGGGTGACAGCAGCTGCTGCTGCCGCTGCAGCCCCTCTGCTCCCCAGCGAGCACAGAGCCTGTGAACAATCCCCGACTTACACAGCACCCCGACTTGCCAATGCATTTAGATATACTTCCAATTTCTTTTTTTTTTTCAGTTTTTTAGTATCTGTTCCTACAACTGTGTGTCACTGAAAACACGCTCTTAAAAATATTTCAGTAAAGAATGGATCACCTATTCCCAAATTAATTTCAAGAGTGCTACAGATTATCACAGTAATTTAAAATGAGGTTGGGTTTTTTCCCCTTTCCCTTTTTCACTGGGATAGCTCTCAGATTAAATCCAACAAAATTGACTGAGTCATTTCAGATTTTCCCCAACACACATTTTTGTAGCTTAAAAAACAAATATCAAAAGG
>VXAD01012710.1:1447611-1543861 GCA_013399195.1 Dicrurus megarhynchus | reverse complement strand
CGGGGCCCCTGCGGCCTCCGAGCGGGGCCGGGGCGGCAGAAGGTGCTGCCATTGCCCAGGGCGGGCGGGGAGCCAGCCCCACCTCCGCCCGGGCCGGCACCGACGGCTCGGCGCGATGGTGGGGCCCGGCCAACAGGGCCAGCGGGCCCACGAGGAGCTCCCCTTTGCAGCCCCGGTACCAGCGGGAAGAGCTTCCACGCAGGGCTGTCTTCCCTCCCCCATGACTGTTTCAGCTGAAGCCGCATTAGAAGATGCCAGCTGTATTAAGCGTCTCAAGACCCACATGTTTAGCAGCCACGCAGCCGGAGAAAGAAACATTTCAGACAATACCCCTCTTTCAATGAAGTGCGCTTTGACATAGAACAAAAAAGGTGACTAGCAAGGTGCCAGAAAGCCTCCAGACCTGGTCTGACTTCTGCAAGCACCCTTGTGCAGTTCGCAGTCTCAGTAATGGTCAATTCCTTGTCCACCACCTGATGTTAAAATCCAGTAACAGCTGCCACAAACACACACTGGAGAACACACCGCTCCTGTACAACAGAGGCCATGTTTCATGCAGCCCTACTTGCCTCCTGCACAGAAGGTGCTAAAGCTGCCTGCTTTCGACTGCTCTGACTAGAAGCATATCCCGAGTAGACCAAATCATGGTATTTTTACTGAAAGCAATTCAAGCTTTTTCCGAATGGCGCTGGATCATGTGCAAGCAGCTGATATGCCACCTTCTGCCAACCAGGACTGCTGCTTCAGCTTTCAACACTGCTGGTACTGGTACCTGATGAAACTTGTAGGTAAAGCCTGGACAATTCCACATTCTGCAGTCTAATCACTGTTCTCCCACAAATGGTGGCTGCTCAAACAGCTGTGAGTCCCATGAGTCCTACTTGCCCCTGGAGCCTGTCCACAGATTGGATTACATCCTGCACTGCTGATAGTTCTTTTGGTGGAAGGGGGGAGTCTTGGGTCAGTTGATTTGGAAGTCCTGAAGTTCCAATTACCCGTGTCTGGAAAACAAACACCACAATAGTTCTGATTATCTGTTGTCTGCTTCCGTCTGAGAGGCATGGGCAGAGATTGCAGAAGACATTAAAAAATGATTCTGCATTCACTTTCAGAGCATGAAAAAATTTGAGGTGGTCAGATCTGGTCTTACAGACCTTGCCCACTGAGTAAACCAGGTCTTGTTCTTTGTGATTAAGCACTGGGTTAGGGCAGGCCTGGGAGCCCCCAGGGTATGGACACAAAAGGCTTTTTACAAGATTTTTCACCAGCATCAAGTAAAAGGGTCTCAAACTGGATGGAAGCTGTTCCTAGAAAGCAGCCTAAGAAGGAGAGTGAGTCAAAGTGGACAAGGGAAGCAGGAGCACAGGCTGTTCCCCAGGCCTAATGTGGAGACTGTGAGCATCCCTGGAACACACACGGGCACAGGCAGGGGGCACAGGCTTTGGGCATGGTCTCTCCAGAATCTGCAGAGGGTAGAGCAAGGTGGTTCTTCTCTGATGCAAGTTTGGTGGATTAGAGCTGCAATTTCCTGCAAAGTCTCTCCCTTTACTTTTTGCTAATTGGCAGCCTCCAAATACGAGCAAGAATTATGTGATCTGTGGAAACCAAACTGCCCGTTAGCCCAAGAAAAAGCTTATCCCTCCCTCTTCAGATCGGGGTTTAAGCACGCTGACCAGGCAATCTGTGTTGGGAAACTTGCCCGGCTAATAAAAAAAAAGAACTTCATTCCTCAAAGCTGCCAGGCCACTGCCTTTCACCAGTGCTGGAAACAGTTGGACTACTTGCCACAGTAAGGATTATTCACGTGAGTGTTTTGCAGGACTGGTTTTAGTATTGCAGCTACTTGAAATTATCAGAGTGGGGTTTTTCTCTTCTCCTTTCATCTGTTAAAGGCTGCTGATATTTAGTACACCTACCTTTGTTATACAATTGTCGTTTAGTGCATCTTTTTCCCTGTTTTCTAAATCTAAACAATATTTCAGTTTACTCAGAAGAGAAAGGAGAAGGAAACTCTGAAGACTACAATAGGACCTCACAGTAGAGCTTTGGTTTTCAAAGTAAATTGTGAGGGAGGGGAAATCACAGGAGTAAACCCAAATGCTTATAACATCTGAATTAATGGAGAAGAAAAATTAATTTTATGTTGTTTCACAACATCTCTCATAAATCACTAGCAATTAGAACCAGCTAAAGCAGGATGAATTTGTAGCATATTTGTAGAGGCCACAATCTAGGAGCACCTACACAAGCAAAAAGACAAAGCAGCTTTGCTCTTGCAGAAAGAGAGGGTGCCTGAAAAGTGAAAGCACCACGAGCAAAGGAAATAGGGTGACTCTTCACTTGAGCGTTATGTAATGGATGAAAACCATCATGACTTTTGTCAAAAGCTCCCCCTCCGTGAACCTGCTCTGCTAAGACATTTCTGGGCATAGAAAAGGTCTTCCTTGTTTGTCAGTCTTCTATTTCTAGCTTCCAACCCCTACCAAGACGGTTCATTAACTTTGATCACTAAGCTTGTTTCAACAAGTGAGATGGCATTAGCAGCAAAGACAGGTATGCTGAGAAACTTGAGAATAAATGTTCAGTTAGATGAAAGAGGGCTTTACAAATTGCTGCAGATATTACTCGCAACAGATCCTACCAGAAGCATGAGTAATGGAACAAAAAGGGACAAGTATCACACCAAACATCTCCTATTGACTTTGTTGGTTTCATGTAGAAACAATTATTAATAATTATTTTTAAAATTCCAATTTAAAAAACCCACCCAAATCTTACACAATTCTGGAGTAGAGGAGGTTTAAAGATCATCTGGACACTTTTTCAGAGCACTGACACAGTGGCAGACCCTTGAACCCCAAGTGGCAGAAGAGCTATCATGCTCGCAGCCACCAGACACACAGAAAGCAACCCTTGGGCAGGACAGGCACGAGGTACAGAGCACACAAATATGTGCAACAAAACCATAATTCACACGAGAACAGCACCACACCATTCTGCCAGTGTTCACTGCCCATTCATGTGCAAGCCTGCTTTGAACCTGAGGCAGTCACTAAGGGTCTTCCACACCCCTAACTAATCCAGCTGCTGAAATACCTCCCTCCAAAAAGAATGCCAAAGTACATGTAACCTGACCCAGGAGTTACATGGAATCACAGAGTATCTCAAGCTGGAAGGGACCCATAAGGATCATCGAGTCCAAGGATCATCCAACTCCCTGCTCCTCACAGAACAGGACTAAAACTAAATACTGTGACTAAGGGCATGGTCTGGACTCTTCAATAATAGCCCACGTTCTGGGGTCTGGGCTACCTCTGGCCACACCACACACGTGTCAAAGGGGACAGTCAAGCCTTCCTAGGAAGCTTTGTTAGCTCCAGTCTAGCAGTTGTACAGAATATATTGATGCAAAGATGAATAACCACGAGGGCAAAGCTTGAATAACATGGCAGAGTTACAGCTGTTCTCCTGTACAACAAGTTGCCAAGGCTAAGGCACCTGTACTTCCATTGGACACACCCCTGTGTTTTTCATATCTTTGCAGGAAAAAAAAATAAAAAACATTCATAGGTTGAAGACATTCGGAAGAACGAGTTTCAGAGTCAAGCAAGGCATAGGACACCGACCAGGTGTTCAGTACAGTTCTGATATCAGTCATCATGCCTATATACCAATATTCAAAGAAGAGTTTAAAATATATGCATCTATTTTTTGTAACCACATTGTGTGGCCTATCTTTTAATGGTTTACAAAACTTCAGTTAATTAAATTTTACAGTAGGACAAGAAACTGCTTCCACTGGAAACACATACAGCCTATAATATCTGAAAGCAACTTTCTCAAAATTATGCAACCCATTAAGCTTCAGCAAAAACAGGCAGACTAGTAAACTACAGGTATGGAACCTGAATATTTGGCAGTAATTAAATTAAACACTACCTGAACAGCATTCTGTCATACCCTAGATGAAAACAAAGTAAAAAATAATAGGAAAGAAATAAGACAACTGTGCTGGAGGCACTTTGACTGGATGCAGCTTCAGTGGACCCTTTCCCACAACCTTTATCTCTAAGCCAAGTGAAAGGCTCATCAAACAGCTCATCTGGAATTTACACTCACAGAAATAATTCTGTTTGTTTTAAAGACTGAGGAGCATTTGTTAACCAGCTAGCAGAGCACAGATTCAGTGGAATCTCCTTCTTCCTGCTGTAAACTCGTCGTGTAAACTATGAGCTGCTTTTCATTGTTTGTTAAGCCTCCATTTCCACTTTCCTCTCCTGCCATTTGGATTCATCCTTACTGGATTTTCTGTCTGTGAAAGAAAGTGGAGAAGCACAGAACATATAAAGTAAAGAAGCCTTTGTGCTTATCTGTATGGCACAATGTCTGCAATCAGCATCTCCTGATATAAAGAGTAGCACAGGTTGGTTCTTAAGAATTCAATACTTTTTGTGAGTGAATTAAGGTAAAAGGCCCAGAGATATCCACCTTTCTCAGCAAGCTGGTTTTGCTGCTGTTTTCTTGCAGATGGTTTAAAAAATTATTGAATATTTTCTTTTAGCCAGATGAAGACTTTTCTGGCTTTCCATACACTTGCAGACAACCTCTTCCTCCCACTAAGGTAAGATAATTGAGTTTGAGGAGCAACTCAGCCTGCCCATATTCTCTGGAGAGCTGAAGGGAAACAGGGAAGAGCAAAATCTGATCCAAAGATACATTTTTGTTCTCAAGAAAATGGAAGCTTTTTTTAGTGAAGATCAGTAAATGAGATGCCATTTCTGAAACCCACATTTCTGAGAGAGAAACCCATGGTTTCAGTGAGAACCCATTTCTGATCATTTCAACCCAAAGTGGGGGTGGCTGCTTTCTAGTTAACTCTTGCTTCAGTTCCTCCTTCTTCACTGTGTATTTACTCAAGAGCCCTTTCCTCAAATACCACATTTATTATAGAATTCATCCATAATATCAGACTGATAACTCACACTTGTGTAAAAAGATGTGCCTCTCTAAAAGTAATAGTAGGTTAAAAGCAGGTTAAAGCAAGAAGAAAAAAATAGCTTGTCCTTGATAAAAAAGAACAGGCCTAATATCTATCTAGATATGATGATCTAGATGATCATTTTGTACACGCCTTCATACATCTCTGCCATTGTCCCAGTGTATTTCCACCAGTAACCTCACCATTTCCAACAGCACACTCTCCAAAAGGTGAGGAAGTTATTGTACAAACTCTCTGCCCCTTCCCACTCCATCCCAAGCCAGCCACGTCAGAGAGGTTCTGGACAGGTGGTGGAAAGCTCTCCCAGGTTTCCCATTGCAACAGCAAGGAGCTGCACCCGTACACCTTCTGATTTTCCTTCTTTTTCTCCAGGTCACAGAACTCGATCTTCTAGCTTAGAAACACAAAAAATTACCTTCATTGTACATGTAACAAAAAGATTACACTACCCATCAGTATAATCAAGCAGCCCAGATACACAGCAGAGACATTACAGCTTAGATGAGCATTAAAACTGAATTATGCCAGAAATGCAGAAGAGAAAGTAGTAATTTTATTTAAAATAGTCAGGTTTTACATAATTTGAAGCCTCATTTGATTTGTTTAAACACTGTATCTAGTAAAATATTTTTATTTCAAGGAAAATGGAAAGCTGTCTACTGCATGCAAAGGTTAACTTGCATTAAAGAAAACACATATTCTGCTGCCTACTTTAACTCTTTGAGAGCTTAACACTCCACAGTAGAGCAGCCTGTGTCTTTTCTAATAGTAAGTAATCCAAAATTTCATATATTTTATACAGACTAGAAAGATTAATGTGAAGCTTCAAGTATTATGCTGAAAAAAGAATCCTTGGAAGAGGAATTTCATAGTGAATATATTCCAGCGTGCTAATGGAACAAAGGCATATAAGACAGAAGAGATCTGTTTTTCTCCGTGTTTGGAGATGAGAGGGAGGAGGGCAGAACTATTTAGCTTTCACAACTGACAGTTCTAATAGTGTAAAAACAAATATGCTTGTTGTTAGAGTTATCTTCATGTTCTATAAAGCACCGAAATCCAAAATAAGCCTTGAGAGTTTTTCAGCTTTTTTTCATGTGATGAAAAATAAGTACCTCATAATCAAACAAAATATTTCATTAGACCTGAAATTAAAAGATATGTTCTCTGCCTTGATTTTTTAACTTGCTAAAAATGATGTTGAGATATGTTTCAAAGTAAAACAATATTTTCTGTTAAAAAACCAAACAAAACCAACAAAACCCAAAACAAATTTCTGAAACACATTTAAGAAGGAACATCAAGGTCTTGCATATTTTCCAATTTCTGCTTCTTCAATTGAATAAATCAATCAGAAATTAGAGTTCATTAAAGTGATCCAGCCATGGATTTTTCTAGCCAAAAAAGTCACTCCATTTTGGGTACAGCTCTGGAGAGCTCTGTGGTTGCCTCTGTATAATGAACATGGGGATTCTTACACATTTTCAAGTACACAAGTGCACACAGGCTTCTCAGGAATAGCCACGAGGGAGACTCAGTATCTCAAACCAGGAGCCTCAACTATCCTCAAACCAAATTTCAGCTGAAGTAAGCCTGGCAGTGAAAGATCCCAGCTCTCTCTGAATCTTTCCAAGCCTATGAATGCAGCCCTGAGACTGCTAATGCATCTCTCCTCTTTCCCTTTTTGAAAGAGTCATCATTTTTCTTTAAAAGAAAGCCATTATTTAAAAGCAAAAACAGGCTATGTAAAATATCCTCACAAATGTATTTGCACACACTATATGCTCTCATTTAAGAAAAAAACTGCCTTACAGGTTTCATATAAAAATAGAAAGCTCTTTCCTACACAAAGTTTGTTTTAGTAGTTGAGGTTTGAATCTTGTGACTGGGAGACTTCATGATAACCCACACAGTATTTTTGAAGTTTAAAGCAAAAGTAAAACCTGCTGTACTCCATATATTCTTAGAGTACTCTTCCATTTCAGCTCGTCACTTACAGTAAATTTTGTGTTACATTTCTTTCTCTCTTTACTACCTTCCATAATGTGTAGTATTCTTTCATAATTCCTCATGGCAATCCTTGTTGCTCTTGTAGAGATTTGACCACCACTTGAAAATCACATAAAGCAGAAACTACCAAAGAATTAAAAAAAAAAAAAAGGTAAAATCATAGGTGGTGAATAACTAAGATGAAAATCAGCTTGCTTACAGAAAAGAGAATATATTTTTTTCCGCATCCTTCATGGAAATGTTACCCTATGGACATAGTAACGAAGTCCACGGGTCTTTTCCCAGAGCCTTTTTGCAGTTTCCACCATGTTTCATCCCTGCAGGCCTGCCACTACTCACCCAAAGTAACCAACACAGATTTCACAGTGTGCTTTTTCTCACCTTAGCATGATGGCAATCATTTGCCTCCGACTCAAAGAGAAAAGGAAATAATTAAATATTTACAGCACTAGCGTTACACTAGTACAATTTTTCTTTAAGTTATCTATAACCTTTATAATGCACTGATATTTTCCTGGTACGTGTACCAGTGAACACTACTGCTGTGCCTCCCCTCCACTGAGACTCAGTTTTATAAGATCTTTATTGTGATTTTCAATTACCATAAGGAACCGAGAGATCAGAGAACAATTTTTCAAAGGAACAAGTGGTTCGCTTTAAAGTTCATTACTAATGTTTGTGGCTTTTCATAAATCAATATAAACACGCAAGAACAACCTAGCATCTCTACTTGAGAATTTTTGATTGTCTGAATGTAAAACTGCACTACTAACAAATATTATCTTTCAACTTTCTTTTTTCCCTAATGTTGTAAAATTTGTCTGAGGGGAAAATGTTTGAAATCAATTGGTTTAGACTTTGAGAAACAAAATATTTATGTTTCTTACAAAACCCAAAAGCCAACCTGAAATATTTTATATCTAGTGATCACCAGTTTCTCACAGGGAATTTTACGCTTTCCCTACTTTCTATCCACACCTCAAAAAATGCCAAAATCCAACAAAACTGGGAGAAAGAGGTTTACCGAATAAGAAACAATTGAAATGGCTTTTAACACAAGTGCTTTATGCCCATCTGCATCAAGCAGCATGTGCTGGTTTTCCAAAAGGAATGGTATTAGCTATTCTATCATTTCAGGTTCACAAATCCAGGAGAGGAATTTCTTACTTCAGATTAAAAAGCCCTTAATACTTTTCCACCTCAAAATCTTCCAGCTCCATTCTGGAATCTTGTGTCCTTTCATCTGGCATGCTGGGCCCCCGTCTGGTCAGCTCTGAGCTTATGTTCCAGCACCAAAAAAAAAAAAAAAAATTTAGGAATGCCCTTTGCATCGGTGCTCAGAGTAGCTTCATGTGATACAAAGTTTACATTCCTTCTAATCTCATCTCATAACTCTATTCCACAGGGACATCTTTATCAAGGAATAGATTCTTGGCCTAGGATGCTGAAATTAAAAATTCCTTACTAATTAATTTTTAGTTGGCACAAATCAGAGTCTTTTTAAGTTCAGTAGGAACTGTAAGTCTATTCTCCTTGTTTAACCACTTATAATTAAAGATAAATAAATAGCTCAGCTCTGTTTTTTCCCCAGATGAACGTACTGATTACCACAGTAGGTTTTTCTGCAGAACTTCAGTCTGGGGATGTGAGATTTTTGAGAGTCCGACTCTCCAAATGCTTTCCCCTGAGAAAGGAGAGGATGGGGGCGGTGAATACTTCTGAAACTATCATAAAACCTTTCCAGCAACATTTTTTAAAAGCCCATAACTGTTTTCAATACTCAAAGATGGAATAGTTGTTTCAATAACCATGCTTGCAACAACCCCTTTTATAAGCAAATTTGTGCCCACTCTGGGCTGCACACACAGACATGGGACAACCACACGTTAATCAAGATTTTCTCTATCGGGTACTTAGAGTTCTGTGCCCCTTCTGGCTACACACAATTAATAGAACGTATACCTCAGACTTCATGGGCAAGCAGAACATCCAGAAAACAAAAAACTCAGTAAGAATGGACTTACACATATTTATATTGTGAAAAGATTGGGGGTGTGGAGAAGTAAGACTTGGGAAAGCATATGACCAGTGATGAGTACAATTAATGAAATGCTATACATGATACATGCCTAAGTGCTTTGCTGAACTCGGACCTCATAAATACCAGGAATATGGTCTTTAATTTTCTGGATTTGAAAATGGACTATTAAACCACAATTTTTAAAAATTATTAAGGCTTCCTCCTGAGGAAAAAAAAAAAAAAGAAAAAAAACTCTAAAATATAAGGTCTGTCAGTTTTTTTCTTTTTAAATGCCCCCTCTTTTTGAAGTTTTGATTCAAGCTCAAGAAACTGAGTGGTACCAGTGGTCACAGAGTTACAGTAAACTATTTTACTGTTGGAAAACTAACTGTCTTTTTTGAGTAGTCACATGATATCAATTCTGTTTCCTTGACAGCATCTATAGAATTATCAGGAGGAGAGTTAGAAGAAGTCATGACAACAACGAGCCTCTCTGTGATCACTGTGTTCACCCTGAAATAAATTTCCATGCACTGTGTAATCAAACTGCTCACTGCATGTACTTGGTGCTTTGGTTTCTGGACCATCAGCAACGCAGAAGAAACAACAAAGAGGTTCAAAACAAGCCCCTTGCTGAAAACATATGTGGAATGATTTCATGCTTTCAGAGTTAGCTCCAAGGAAGCCTAAGCCAAGTTACAGTACTTGTTTTGCCAGTACCAGGAAGCGAGACATCAAAAGGACCACAAATAGTTAAACAATATCCCTCTGTTCTTGTCAGGCAGAGTGACACGGATGCAGCAACCTGCTGGAGCCTCTGAGGAGGTCAGAGCAGGGAGCGGGCAAACCCAGGGACGTTCATCACAGCCCTGCCACCGCACTCGCCGCCCTCCCCCTCTCCCCCGTCCCTTTTGCTTTGCTCTGTTCCTGCTGCTAAAAAGCACCACCCTGTTTTAGAAGAGCTACCCAGTCACCAGAGCCACAAACTCACAACAGGAGTAGCTCCAACTCTTCAAATCTCCATGCTCAGGGTTTCAAAAAGCAGGATTGCACCTACAGCTGGAGAATTTTGGGAGCCACCTCAGAACTGCCAAAGCCCAGCAGCTGCCCAGTCTCCTGACAGAAGCCATTCATATCAGAAACCATTTAACCATGATACCCATCAGCTTTTTCAGAATCCTCATTCTTGCCCATATCTATGATGGTACTACAAAGTAGTAGTGGCCTATATTTAAGCTTTTATCCAGATGCTCCTTGGTTTGTGACTGTCTTGAATTCACACTGTGCCCACCTTCTAAAGTGCTTAAATGGTGGCAGAAGGCCATTGAGGCAAATAGAAGAATGAACGAGGACATGCATAGTTGGAGTAAATTAATTTTTATATTTAACTGAATACATACAGAAACTTGTCCATAGCATTCAGTGATCTGCACTTGGTGAAACACTGTTGCCCACAAACACAGAATTCAATAAATAGCTTTCAAGGTATTCATTACATTTCTGGTGTAGATAAATAATGAATAAGAGCCAGCTATTCATTAGTATGCAATACCTGAAAATATCTGTTATCCTTTTTGATGAATCTGACCCAAGGTTTCCCTGCTACCGGGGGAAATTAAAATTGTAGCTGACAGAATAGTGTGCTTTACCTATAAGAAAGCAGAGAGAACAAAATGAGTTAGCTACTCAAATAAGCAAGCGATTTACCCCAAATTTGTAAGAAGCTGTGGAAAAAATTCCTTTTAGGAAAAGAGTTCAAAGCATGCCACTGTTGGTCTAACACATCCAAAGAGCATGCAAGCCTTCCAAGATGCAGAAGAGGTGTCAGCTGTTCGTGACTTAGTCAGCAACAAGTTGTCTGCCTAACTCATTAAGTCTGTTGCCTATGAACCCTCCCTGGCAACAGGGAAAGGGAGAGAGGCTCCTGCATAAAATCCACTTCATAATTTCAGAACTTCAGTCCTGACTCATCCCTGCCACAGACTTGCTTTTGGTTACAGAGAATTTGTTTTGTTTGATTTTAATTTCATTCTGAATTAGAGCAGCATTATTATTCTTGCCAGGAAGTAGAAGGGGTTAGTGTGCAGCTATTTCATATTTAAGCAAGGTTGTGTTTAATGCTTTCAATTTTAGTGCCACTGCCTCTGCAGAATCCCAGATATTTCAGTGTTTGGTCACTGCTACTTTCTTTATCCCAGCAGGTTCCCAATGCAAGCAGTTCATACACTGCTATGCCAGCTCAGCCAAGCAAGACGGGAGTTTTGTGTTTGTACTGCCTGTGTCTAACTAGAGTAGCAGCAATTGATGAACATTCTGAAAAGCAAAACCTCTAAATGCTAGAAAATAGCTAAAGCAATTGGCTCTCCAAAAAGGAAAAAAAGATCAGATTGGTGTGCAGTTCACAAAGTGCTATGGAACCCACTAATGGCAGAATGTTCTCCACGCACTGGAAGGACAAAGAGAATTTAATAAATTTCTGCAGGTGCCCCCAGGAAGCCCTGTAGATTCCTAAATGGGTCCTCACTACCACTGGCTTCATTCACAGATGAGCATTTACATTTGGTCATTTACTGGAAAGTTTCTCACAGCTGTTCTAATTTATGGACCGAGGGCCACACTTCTAGACTCTTAAAAAAGATTAAAAGAAAAATTGGCAAGCTCTGCATTACCTCCCTTCCTGTCTTAACTCCAGAAAGGGCAATTTCTGGATGAACTAACTTGTGCACATCTCTATAGTTTCATTAGGAAGAAGGATGCTCAAGCTACAGACTTTGAAGGGCAATTTGGAATCAAGCTTAGAACTCAAGGGGGTCTAACAAAGTAGAGGGATATGGGTGTACAGAATGGTGGACGCTTCAATACTGAGTATAAAGGCTTCTGTGTTGTTTCTTTATTAATTTTTTAACTCATTAGTGGGTTTAATTATGCTGCACAAGCTAAAAATGCAGCTTCCTCAAGTTATTTCTCCATATAAGCGATTTGGAAGCTTTTAATCTTTTCTGGTCGGGGTCTTTTATAGGATGTGATAAAATAAACAACCACAAGCTAGAATAACAGCCATATACTGATCTGTAAAGGCGTTCCCAAAAAGGAAAAATCATCTCCTGTTTCAAGTTTCTATGCATCATTAAAGAACCAGAAGAGGCAGACAGAACTGCATTCTCTACCTGAACCTTAGGAGGGTCTCTGAGGGGAAAATGGCAGGGGTTAGTCTTCATAAAGGGAGAGAGGGATTTACTAAACAACAGATAAATAGAAAACTAAATGCCACTTTCTGGATTCTAGTAGTCTTCACAAAACACTCATTTTACTACTTTTTTCAGTTTTCACTTTTATCCCTTCTCACAGATAAAAGTACCTATAAACTCTTAGTTTGCATCCATCCCAGCTCTACTAAAATGACACAGGAAAATAGACTGTAGTCAATGACCTTATATCAACTGGGCTGCATTATGCATCTAGAGATACAAATGAGGTTTGATTCTTAGTCAGCTTTTCAATCAGGGAGAGTTACACACCTTCATAAATATCACCCAGGTTTATGCAAGTCTACTAAAAACAGAGTTGTCCTGAAACTTGTTTTTCAAGGGAATGTTCCGAGTATTTAGTTTTTTGACAAATTTAAATTGTTTCCTTTAGTCAGAACACAGATTTTTCTACTGATTTATCTGAATGTTTCTCAAAGGCATTGGTACAATGTATGAAATGGGAATAGGAGAATAAAGACTACTTGCAGAGGTCGTATCAAGACAGAATATAACATAATAATACTGAGAATGGTTACACTGCAGCACAACCTGAGAATTATTTTTGGCTAGCGCTGATTGTCTGCAGATCATGAAGCTCTAGTCCCTTTTCAGTAGAGGCTCCTGTATCGCCTTTGAAAATTAGGCTTAGAAAAAAGAATTAAGTATGTTCAAAAGTACTTGGAAGAGAATTCACAGAAAGGTTTCTGCACAGTGACACTGAGTTTCACAACGTCTAACTCACAGTCAAACAAGGCTTAGAACAATCCCCAGGGCCCGGTTTGGTGCCCAGGGCTCCTCCTCAATGCAGAAGGAGGGTTAGGCAGAGATGAGGTTCACACAGAGCAGCAGAGATGTCTTAAGGCTGCAGACACCAAGTGAGCAAATCCTCACTGCAGGGAGACAGCTGCCCCCACTCTCTCAACTTCCAATACAAAGGCTTTTTCTACCATAAACCAGAGGGTACACTTGTCTTTTATAAAAAGCTGCAGGAAAAACTCTTTCTTCATGTAATAGCTCAGCAGTTAGAGCTCTTACAAAAGTTTTAGGACAGTTCTAATTCCTCCTCCACCTAAGGTCCACATCTTTTACACAGGGGAGCATAAGGTAGATGCATTTCCAACTTCTGCTGTTGAAACCAGCAGAGGACAGGTGGGGAAGAGAAGGGTGTGAGTCTCTAAGGTAATAGTTCCATGCTGCTCCTTGAGATACATCCCTACATAGTTTGCTATCATAAAGGCTGTGAACAGACTTCATTAGGTAGGGGACTTGCTAACGTGACATGAACTAAGGTGCAAATAAGGTCAATGACACCTGCCCTTCTGGGAGAAGACATCCAGAACATGAACAGATTTTCCATCCCTGCCTCCAAAACCAAAAATGTCCATCCTGCAGCATCATCAGGCTGTGGTTCCCACACCGAGAACAGCTCAGGGACAGCCATTGCTTCCACAGACACGAGTTTCTTGGTTGGCACCATCACACATGAACTCCAGCGTACAAAGACACAAATCTCAATCTATATTTCCGTGTTTGAAAGCAACTGTAAAATGGTCACTGTGACAGGATCTCTCAGGTCTTGCTGAACTCTTAACAAGCAGAAACTGAGTTGGAAGTCAGTGCTTTTTCAGAAGCAAATCAACAACTTGCTTCTCTATGACAGACAGTGGCATCTACATCCTCCTGTTATTCCCAGCTTCCGTTGGAGTTAAAATTCAAGAGAAGCTGGGATCCAGGAGACACCTTCTCCCAGCATTTCAGAAAAGCAGCTGCAGTGTGCACAGGGGAAGCACAGATGCTGAGGAGCACAATGACAGCCCCACAGTGCACTGATTCTAGCTGGGAATCTACAGGGCCAAGCTCCAGGGCAGAGAAACTTCCCAGTTTGGATGCAAATTAAGCTCCCAGCATTAGCAACCTAACCAGCATTGGTTTGACCACAATTCAGTCCATCCCAGGAGGCTCATGGTGACCAGAGGAACTTCTGCTCAAATTTAGTGAATGTGCCCTTGATTGATTTAACTGCTTAGCTCTACTTTTAAATTAAATGGGCCAGCTTCAACTCATTACTCTCCAGTATTTGGGGAACTGTAATGAGACTGCTAAACACACTTAAAACTTCCAGTCTAGCTCCTCATAAATTCTATACAATCTCAATCCAGTGAACACTTTCTCTGTCCTTGTGACTGCAGCTCCTAAAAAACATCTTCACTGCCAAAAGGTTTGGCTGCTCCTGCAGAAATGGTTTAGATGTCACCATGGCCTAGAAGCATCCTGCAACTTTTCAGCAGCCACTGGTATAAGACTGCACTGCCAAGCTCAGACAAGAATTACACATACACCAGTACCTGAGAAAGTCTTTGGGGTTTTTTACTGCTTCATGTTGCAGTGGAAAATAGTTATTTTGAGAATGCACAACAAAGGGTATATGATTCATAAAAGAAATCAATTTCTCATTTATAATGAAAGCTATTGTGCTTAAAAGTATAATGTGCAGCATTATATTTTCTGACTCAAACTATGTATCAATGCTACTTTTTGACATACAGAAGTTTCTAAAAGCTGTGTTAGGAAGAACTTTCACACCTCAAAGTTTATAGTATAAAACAAAACATAATTTATACTCTTGGTGCTTTAAACTTCTTTCAGCTGAGAAAATTACAGTGAGTAAAGTATTTGAAATGTCAGACAAATAGTATTAATTACAGGCACTCTCAAAAAATCAAATAGTTTTTAAATTAAAACTTGGTTTAAGTTTCTTGTCGAAATCAGAAGATTGCCTGGGTCTTAGCTGTATTTAGGCAAATGTCAGCAGAGTTTTCAGGCCTGAGGGAAATATTAAGAGTTTGGTGCATCTGGTTTGGCCATTCATATTTCTCATCTGATTGAATTCTCTCTTCAACAGATGCGTGATAACAAAGCTCAGCTGCTACACATTTTTCCAACTACTGTAAGTTTTGGGGAAAAAAAACCCAAACTAACACAAAACAAAATTGGGAAAGGTACCAGAGAAACAGTGGGAGACAGAGAGACTGCATATCTTCCCTTTCTCTGAACTAATACAGAATTAAAAGGCCTAACTTCTTAGAAACCAGATGTATCAGTCTACCTGAAAATCACGCAGAGAAGTGCAGTTTATCATGTCTGTAACAGCAGCTGCCGAGGCAAAGGTAAAGTGCTGGAAGGAACCACTGACCTGTGGGTGTTTCTCCCAGGGCACAGAGACAATTCATATGAAACACATCAGCCTGGGCAGCGTTTCACAATTGTTTTGACCTAAAGCTTGAGGTGGAAAGATGGAGAAATACAAAGGCCTTGTCTCAGCTCCCATCTTACTAATTTCAAACTTCCACTGACTTGAAAATTGTCAGAAGGGGTTGGTCTGTGAGCAAGGCAAATGAGATTCCCATGCAGCCGGGGGGAATTACAATGCTGTCAGCCACCACCCGCGATTGCAACATTTTATTTCCCTGCACACACACCCCCGACATTTCACTGTCCCCTTCACCCACAGTCCTCAGGCTTCTCGATCAGGTATTTTCACCAGGAAGTCACCTTTATTAAACCTTCCCCGAGAGTTTTACCTTGGCATTATGGCCATTTTTGTGTGATGCTATTCCAGGAATAGCTGTGTTACAAACCAGAACAATAACTAACACCACCAGATGGTATAAATATGTCTGACTGATTATTCCAAAAACATAAAATGCAACTTTGTTCATAGTTCTGTTCATTATGATTTGCAAAGGCTTGTATTTTTGTTTAAATCCTGACTGAATGCAGAAGAAATACTACCCAGACCTCTTGCTACATTCACTCACAATTCTTTTATATAATTGAGAATGTAAGGAAAGCAGAAATTGCATAGGTGTTACCCTGAACTGATACATTGCAAGCACTCAGTCCAGTTGCAGAAAATGAGACAGGGACCAAGCCTTCAAGGAAGGAATCGCTCTCAGCTACTGCTAAATAAATGAACACAAAGACTCTCTGTGCTTACAGAACTGGAGAATTCTTTAAAAGCAAAAAGGGATTTTCATGTACCAGACTCCAACTTCAAGAGTGTTTTAAGGAAACTAATGCAATATACAGTAACAGAGGTCATGGCAGTTCTCCTCTAATTTATCCTTAACTGCAAGCTAAATTCCTCACTCTTTCTAAAACCAGAGACAAATAAGCTGAACAGATAAACTTCTACACATTGCATAATTTGTACAGCTCATCCTGTTCTTTAGTGGAAAAACTTGGATGCAAATCCTTTTGACTCTAAAAAGAGGTAACGCTGTGATCCCAAAGAGAATTACTTGAGTGCATCCAGTTAAAAGACACGTGGCAAGAACTAAGGCTTTCTGTATTTCCAGAGCTGGAGTGCAAACATCACAACTCATCGAAGACATTCTTCAAAGAGCCCAGAAAAAGACAAAACTTCTCACATTCTTACCCTAAGACATGAATGTTTCTTTTTCCTTGTGCAAAAACATTTCCAAATCATAACTTTCACAGACTGGAAAGCTTACCAGACTCTTCACATAAGAGCAGACTTTAGATCAAGCCCAAATATACTCATTTTTGGATTTTAAGGAGCATTTTATTTATCCTACTCCCAAGTTATCATAGTCTCATCTTCTATTCCCTGTTGCAAAATTAAATTCCATGTGATTTTCCTCCAATACAGACAAGAAAATCCCTGAAAGAACTTTTTACTGATTAGACTTCTAAGAAACTCTTCTCAGTCACTCTAACAATGAATAAGGACTTCCAAATTCAGGCCTACAGAAAGCAGACCCAGAAAATCTTGAACCATAGAAATCATTTTATTAATATGTTTCATCATCCTTTTGGTTTGAACTATCTTCAGATTTTCTTAAGCCAACTCCTGAAGTGTATCTTAAATATTTAGATGTGATCTTGATACACATTTTATATCAACATAAACTTAGATAAGAGTGGGTTTTTTTTAGGTTTACTTGCTTATTACACCACAATGACATGACTACACACATATCCATTTAATTGAATTCACACTGCTTGGTGTTACTTAACCTACTCTGAGCAAACTGAGGCAGATGAAGTGGTTTTCAGAAAAGTAATAAATTTCAGTGGCAGTTCGTAATCAGCTTTCTTTTCAGGGTCCTTAATATTTCAGTATTTGGTTCATTAATGCTACAAAGAAGCACTTATTTACAGCAGCTCCTTCAGAATGGATTTTTAAAGGAGTCTCCAAATTCCATTTTAACAAATGCTTACCTTGAGGTCAAATAGGAATTTTCAGCTGTACTAAAATGCCATACCAAATTTTCATAACAAAAATAGGGCAGTAACACTAAAAAAACAACCAAAGAAACATCAGAATAAAAAGCCATCAGTTTACCCTTACTCTCTCATGAGAAAATATCATAGCCTTTCATTATACAATAACATACTATTTCCTCATGAGATTCCTACCTCATACAAAAACATATGCAGGTTTTCATTCCACGAGTGTAACGCCTGCTTTACATGCCATGTAGTCCTCAAACTTTAAACAAATTACTGTTTTTGCCTTTTTTTTTAAATTCTTTTTACCAATTGTCTTTACAACATTACCAGTGCTTTTTTCAATGTCTGTTTCAATTAAGATGGTAGTTTCATAAGCACATCCCTATGCACATATACAACTATAGAAACAACCAGGCACCACAAGAGTGCAGTAAGATCAAGTGCCAGCAAAACTGTAGTGAATTTCTGGATTAAAAAAATATTTTCTAGATAATCTTTATGTTAAGAATTTACACTTTTTCCAAATTTCAATACAGTTTAAATACTCCAGTTATTTTCAAGAAAATGAACTTCACTCGAGATCCTTTTTGATCTTTCTGGTTTAGCCTTTATTTTTTATAATTTCTTCTGTCACTCACCATTTATCACTGGCCCTCCTCCTTCCCCAGTTATCTTTAATGCATTTCATTCTCCTGAAGTATTTTTTCCATCTCAGCTTTATTCCCTGTCTCCTATTTCTGGTTCAGCCTTGAAGTTCCAAGTTGTCTCATTTTCACAATAGAGTTTGTGTCATAGATCAAGCATAATCTCAGCTGCACCCTTTTCCCACCCTTTTGATCCCTGCAACCTTCATTGTTTCTCTGAGCTGAAGGCTTTCAAAAGGAGCTCTGTATTCTGATTCCAAGGCAGAGATGCCACTCCACTCTTACTTCCTCTCAAAAGAAGTCAAGAAGGAAGATACAGAAAGGTGGGTTTCCCTGATTCATTAAAACTAAACACAATTAAAAATCACAAAATTTAACTTGCAAGAGTATCTTTGTATATCTACTTCAATTTTTTTGGATATAAGGCAAAGCTGAGGAAAAAGCAGACCCCGGGAATACATACATCTTATATAAAATGAAATACTGGCCTTCAACATCCACTGCTGGTGTTTCAGGCAGTCCACAGCTGCCTTGTGCCCACCCTTGTCTCCTTAGCAAGATCTCCCCACAATTCATTTGAATACTTGAATTTGCTGCTTAGTGGAAGCAGCACCTTCAGAAGTCGATCTGAAACTCAAGTGTATGCACAACTGCATTTTGATCTGTTTTGATCTGTTCTCTGATATCCATGGGAGCATGGAAGCAGCTCTGGCATCTTCACAGATTCCAAGTTCTCCCTTGCAAGGCTCCATTGGTGTTCAGATAGCAAGCCCTGGGGGTACATAAAATAACACAGGGAGATCTGGATCAAAAAGAAGATTCTTTTGCTCTATTTAAAAATGGGAAAGACTCCGGTGCAAGTCTTACATTCTAGGGACATGCTTATTCCATGAAAAAGGCAAGCTCTTTGCAGGCCAAAGCAAAATCCTCCTTACAAGGCACAGCATTAAGCTTATTTCCAGTATTTCTGTCCAGAATTCCCATAATTCCTACAGATGCAGGCTGAATAACATCAGCAGTAGCATTTTTGGTGGATGTTCAATTCCGTGTCAAACTTTCCTTGAACAAGGCAATCATGCTGCTTCTTGGCTGTGAAGCTCAAAGGAGATTATCCCTCCACCACATATTTCTGAGGTTTGCAATCAAATGCTTTCTTTGGGAGATGGAAACATTTGAGAACCATGTTAGACCACAGAGAAACATTTCATCTCCACTACATCATCTCTGCACCATTTGCAAAGGCTATTGCCAAGCAGTTGTCACTTCCATCTCAGGAAGCCCTTGGAAAGGCCATTTACACTTTTGTCTTTCTTCAGGATTAGACGACTGTAATTCCTTATTGACTGCCTTGCACAACAGGGCTCTGCAGAGCCTCCAGCAGGCGCAGCCTCCTGCTCTGGTTTTTGTGAGAAAGGGATGATTTGAACATATTGTGCTGATTGTAAAGCCTTTCCATCAGTGGCAACAAAGTCAATGAATTGATTATAAAATTGTTCTGTTTACTCAGGGCACAAATTATGGTCACTGCCTTTTAGCTGGCAATTTTAATTGGAACTAACTAGTTGAATCCTTACAGAAATCCTGTACTTTATGGGACATCTCACACCCTCTCTTTTCCCAGCAGTGCTCGAAAGCTGCTTGAAGCAAAATATGGCCACTACAAGCTCTTAAGACCTACTGTTCTACACCTCCCAGGATGAATGGAGTTTATCTTTTTAAAATTGAAGCTGAAAAAAACCCCACACTTTCTGGCAGCTTGTGGTGTTAAAATTGATTTTATGGTGGGCTATTTCACTGGTAGTACTGATTTCTGTGTTTTATTAGCTATGATTTTGATTGTTTGCTATATTCACTTCCAACTACAGGATTTGGATTATTTTCTACCCTCTCTATTGTCTACCAAGAAAAATAGCCAATTGCACTTCATCTAGCAGGAGACTGATTGCACCCCTTGCAGATCAAACTGGTTTTCAAATTTACTCTGATAATTCAACTAATGCTTCATTTACTCCTGTAAATTAAGTATTGCTCAACTCACGCTCAAACTGTTTCCATCTAAAGAATCTAGAGCTAGTACTCATTGTCCTAGACAAGTTTTTAGCCACTTCTGGCTCCCAAACTATTTGGCATTGTCAGTATTCATTCTGTCAAACCCAGCAAGGCATCATTTCTCCAGAACTGTAAGGTTAATTAAGAAATACACACACAAATATATACACACACCTATATATTGGCGTTATTGAGAATATTCATCAAACCTGAGCCTGATTGCCAGTTAGCCCTTCCAAGTTCAACACAGGCTTTTCCAGCACCAGTTCCTGATTGCAGCTTCCTGTCCCCGGAATGCCAGCCCATTTCCCAGAAGGCACTCCAAACCTCATTTCTTCTGGGTCTGGGTCCTTGTTTTATGAACAGAATTCTCCTGCCCACATGCCCCCTAATTATTGTAACATGCTTTAAATGCTTTTCAGTATTTGATAAAGCAACAGAGAGATGACTCCAGCAAGACATCTACCTCAAAATTTGTTTTCATGATCCCTTGCCTGTATTTTTCTTGTTTACAGCTTCGGTTCTGGGCGATGGGGTCCTGTTAGTAAAGCACAGCACACTGGTGTGCATAGCAAGGAACACTGAGCAAGCCAGGAGGACTCAAAGGGCCTCTTAACACATTTACAGTGAAAATTTCCTGCAGCATAATAGGCTTGGTGCCCACTGACACCCACTAGAAAGTTGACTAGTGACAATTTGTTATTCTAGTCAGACTTGTTTCCAGCCACTCCTGACATTCAGAATTGTAGTAAGAAAGTATATTTTTATTATACTGAAAACACTCTTTGAAACGGATTTAGAATTGCGGGAGATCTATTGATGTAATTCATCTCAGCTGAAACTACAGAGCAGTGTGAGGCTTTTCCTTCCCTTCTGTGTTTGCATATTTGACAGTAGCTGTTTCTGTATGCTTAAAAAAGTGATGTGTCTGTCAGTTATTATTTAATTCTCCTCTCAATCACATTAGGCTGAACAAAGACAGGTCAATTACATACTCTTTTTTAAAAGACACTTTCATTAAAGTCAGGTTTGATCAAGAATCAACATTATTTGAAGTCTTTTCTCCTGTCATCCCTAAGGCACCCAGAGATTAGCACTGAAGTTCCTTAGCCAGAAGCAGCGGAGAGACTCCCTTACCTAATCTTTCTCTGGAGAGGAGGGCATGGCAAATGCAAAATTGCTATGTTACAGACTATATTTTTGGTGGGATGGTACTATCTTTTCTGGATAGATTTTGATCACACTGAAAATATATTAAATAACACCAAAAAAAATCAAAACATTCAAAATATTCATAGGAAGATGAGCCCACTTTTGAGTCCAAAAACTACCTTGCAGAATTTCATTTTCTTTCCAAATGAGGATGGTTTTCCCAAAGCTTATATAAATATTAAAAACCCTTAAATATTTGTTATGTGCAAATGGCTTCCCAGACATTGAAGACAGTGCAAAAGATTAAGATCTGTCAGAATTACTTGGAAAAAAAAAGAAAGAAGATCTATTTAATAAAGAATGCAATCAGATTGAATTAACACAAGTTTAGAGTATCTGCTTGCTCCAAGAGTAAATCTCCAGACAGAAATCGTGCTGTGAGTGGAGCTGTGAGATTTTGGATCCAGAGTAACAGAGGGGATGACAGAAGATCCAGGCCCTTTCATTTAGCTGGTAGTTCATGACCAGACTGCATTACCTTCTACTTACCTGCTTTTAGTGAGGATACCAGAATACATTTTCTTTAAGCCTGATTTACGTTTGCAGTCTGCTCTCATGCATTTTGGAGAAGTTTTGAAAGACAGAAGATCAATGGAGGACTTTAAACAGAAGATCACCCCCTCTGAAGGTGAAGCAGAAACTGGGACAGTTTCCAAATGTTTAACAGAATCATCTAATACTTCTGGCAGCTCGAGAGATCATTACAGTCTTAAACGAGAAAGTAAATCAGGGAAACATAGCCAGGACATTTAAGGAAAAGAATGGCTATTTAGAGAATTAAATACAAAAAGTGTATCAAAAGAATATTACACGCTTAAAAAATAATTATGCTGTTGTAATCTCTGGCACCTAAAATTATTATAACAAAAAAAGAGAACAGTGAAGACCCTCCCTCTGTGCCAGAGCACCACTCAACATGGGAATGGGAAAATGGAGTGGTGTCACATCCCTGGTTTCAGCTCCTTACTTCCAAGACAGGTTGCCCTAATTTATCCTGGCTCCTTTAGGTTATTCTAATTTATGCCATCCATGAATGACTTAAAGAATCACAGGCCAGACGAGGATCAGCAAGCAGAAATGAATTTCTGTCCACTTAAAATTCTTTCTTCCTTTCAGGCATTTGCAGATGAAAATCTCTCTGTTGGTGCTGCTTCACCAGTTCAGAAGGGCTGACAATGTGGTAACCAGTCCAACCTTACCATCTAGAAGCCTCAGCTCTTTACCATAAGAGAGATTTTTCTATTTAAAATACAATATTTGGAGAGGTTTACATACACAGATCTTTCAGTGTAATACGTTACATGCTCAAAAGACTGTCAGAGCAATTTAAGGTATTAGTGATGCTTGGAAACAGAAGAGATACCTTGCAGAAGGTCAAAGTAAGATAGAGAGATTGTTTGAAGAGTGACACAGTGGTGAGTTTCACAGAGTACGACAAAAAAAAATAAAGCCTGGAACAGAGCTGCAGAAGAAGAAATTTAAATAGTGGAAGGAAACAAGAACAGAACTTTAGCTGAAAATACATTATTAAAATCAACGTTCTAGTACCAATGAACTACTGATCTCAGAGAGAAGTAGGTTTGATCATAGTATATTGTTTTGTTTCCAACTTCCTCCAAGCTTATGTAGATTTTCAGAATTAAGCCTTCCAGCTCCTCCATTGTAGGTCAGTGCCACACAGATGCTAAATCTCCTGAAAATCCCACCGAGAACATGCCAAACTTGGTCACAATCAATTCTTGGTACGTGCTACAATAGAGCCAAACCAGAAAACTGGAATTTCTGTGGAAATATACAATCTTTCTAGCTTTTTGATACATATTTAGATTAAATACTGTCAAATGAAAAAACACACTGGTTTTGACCTGTGTCACAAGGCACTTTGGGGCACAGAAACTCATCTCATGCATAGCAAATGGCCCTCCTTGTACACGCAGAAGATGTTCCCAGCCCCTTCTCACAGACGGCCATGAACAAAAAGGAACATGTGCACAGGCAGAGCTGACAGAGGTTCACAATACAAACAGATGCTGTGAATACTGCCTGGGCACTAATCAACAAGCATCAGGGTTTCAAGAACAACGCATTTGCAGAGTGGCTTTTCTTATTTTAACATGCCTAGCAGTAAACAAAGCAACTTTCATTGAGGGATAAATCACATCTATTTGTAGTACGAAGTCCACAGGACTCCTGTCAATCACAAGCAGTATAGAAACATTCATAGGCTAATCATGGCTAAGCTAATTTTGGCTCTTTCAGAGCCGAATTATGGTGTTTTGTGCCAAACCTTATTATAAATTAATTGCAGTCCTAGCGCACAGTCAGGAATTCCAAAGGCAGTACAGAAAGGTGTTGCTGCACCTGGACACCATTCAGAGTTCTGCTATTCAGTTTTTCATCTTAGATAGAGAAAACAAAGCACAGCAAGCATAATGCCATTAAAATTTATACCCAAACCATCCAAGAGATTATTGCAGAATGTTTTGGCAAATTAAGCATTAAAAGTGTCCTTTTTGCAACTCAGATGCTTTAGAATTAGAGACTGAAGGATAGTTTGTGGTTGAATTCCCAACTGGCCTTTCAAGTCCTCCTCCCCAAAAACCAAAAATTATATTGAATGCAAACCCTCAACCATGGAGCAAGTACACGGCCCCTTGCTCTGGATGCAGGGTGCCTACTGGGACATACCTCCCTGTCCCAAAGTATGGCTCACACTGCAATCATCTCTAACTGCTTGGCGCTTCTTTTGACAGAAGGAAGCAAAGGTGACCTATTTTTGACAGTTTTTTAATGAGATGAGGCCAAAAACATTATGAGGAATTTTCGTTGAGAAGAATTTGTCCATGAAGACAAAGCAATTGTTCCTCAAGCGGCCAAGGGGTTTGGGCACTGCAGTTTGAAGCCTGTTTAAAAGATCAGGAAGAGGAGTAGAGATCAAATTCATCTGAGTTCAACTCTGCCCAGCAGCACACTGCTTGTTATTGCTACAGACAGAAGCAGGGAGCAAGGCGGAACTGTGTCCAGAATAGAAGAGCAGAGGAGGATTTTGACGAGGCAGAATACAGTGTCCTGGTCTCAACACAAGCTCTTCCTAGTTGATTTTGGCCCAGCTGCAGTACTCAGTCTTTCCAGTTGTCTGAAGAGAGCTGGCCAGCTTATCCTAAAAATCCTCCCCACCCAATAGAAAAAAAAAGCAGATTTTGAACCAAGAGTAAAAACAAAAATAAAACATACAGAAAGAAACCACCCATCTGTCCTGTAATCGATCCAAGGTATTGAAAGAGACATCACCTGGTAGCTGGCCAGTCTCCTGTGCGCCCTGGGAAATGACATTATTTCTTAGCAGAATCCCCACTGCTTCAAGAGCTGCTGTAATTTTGGATGATGTAGTTTCAAACTTCTATAATTGTCTGCTAAATTAAAAGAAAAACTTTAACTTCACACAAGTTTTTGGCCTTGATCTAATAGCAACTCTGGACTACATGCTCAGGTCTGAATCAAATACTGCTAAGCTTGTCTTACCAAGATCTAAACTTAAATCTAAGCAGGCTCTTAAGCATGCTAATGCCTCTATAGAAAGATTTTTTTGCTCTTTAAATTTAATGAGTAATGCTATCATTATGTCAACAGCCTAAGAAATGGATTATTAACCTCCTGAAACATCAAACTTGTTATTAGAGCTAAAAATTGAAGCCACTTGTTTTCTTGACTGCATGACTTTTGACAAACTGGTCCTAATAATTTTCTTGACTTTAGTGGTATAACACACTAAAAAAATAGCTTTTTTTTATTTTGCCACAAATACATAAATCTCCAGATCAACTCTTCTGATAGAAACAGCATTGGGAAAGTCATAAAAAAAATACAGACAAAAAGAAAAGCAAGTTTAAGGATGTTAATGGTAAATAAAGATAAAAACAGAAAAGATAATTTCTTCACTGCCTTCAAGGTCTCATTGGCTTTTTCTGACTTAAAGGATAAAAAAGGAAAATTCAGGGAAAACCAGAACCAAACCAAAGTATTTGGCAGATTTATTTAGGAAAAGAGATTATTAAGCCACTGAAAAGTTAGCTGTTATGCATGGGTTATCATATACTCCTTGTCTTCAAGGTTATAGACTGTTTAGCAGAACTCTGCCAAACGCCAGTTATCTGAAGGGAGCTAGAAATCATCTCTGTTGATGACAGACCTCTGAGCAGATGGTAAGTAAATCAAGGTCCTGATGTGAAATGTTAAAGCTTTTATGCTGGAAGACACTGTTAAAGCATTATCCAGGTTAAATCAGATTCTGAAAAATACCAGTTTACCAGTAGGCAGGCGTGAAGTCTTCCACCGAGGAATTCTACAAATTTGGAGGCTTGGTTTGTTTAGGGAAAATTTTCTTGTTTGTTTTTTTAAAAAACACTCTAACAGATAATTTAGTTGTTTAGGTTTTTTTCTTTGGAGTAGCCATTCTAGCAGTGCTAGCAAAACGGGAAAGTGAGCAAGGGAAGGGAGAGCCATTTTTTTTATTTGTCTTAAAGTAATTTCTCATCTTGTTTCCTTAGGCCAGTAGCATGTAAGAAACATAAGAAAGGCAGGCATCATTGAGAATACAGCTGGGCAACATAGTAGATTTCCTTCTGAAATTCCAATTTGGATATGCCTAGGCACCGAGATATGAACAACACACTTCAGGTTAGGGTGAGAATCCAGCATCCCCCCAGTCCAATAGTTTACATATTTTTGTACCATTGGTTCTTGTTCTCCCCTCCCTGTTTTATGTAGAAGATTATAAATATTTATTTCTTCTGTTTAATATGTATATGTTCTGGAAAGTTCTGCTGAGCTCGGTGCCCCACTGGCTCTTTCCCTAAGTCCCTCCTGTGTGTTGCTCCCATTGCTTCCCTTACTGCAGACCCCACCTTCACGCCTTACCCCACTGGCTGTGTCTTTTCCAACCCCACTATAAAAAGTAGGGACCCTCAGATGTTTTTTTGGCTCGTCGTCCCTGCCCCTGCATTGCACTAAGGCTCTGCGTGGATTTGTCGTAGGGCGAGTCCCCTCTCTCTCTGGTTCTTGCTCTCCGCCCGAGCGCCCGAGGCCCTGCCAGGAGCGGCTCCCCGGCTCTCCGTGTTCGGAGCTGCAGCGGGGGCGGTGTGCCCGGACCGCCGGGCTGCTGCTGTGTGCTGCTGGCACCTGAGCGCCAGAGCCAGGCATTTCAAACAGTATTTTGGCACCCAAACCTTCGGAAAAGATCTAATACCACAGAAACAAAACAAACGCTGTAGTTTAAATTAAAGTACAGTAATCAAAGGGTCTCTGCTAGACTCACATGGGAAGACTGGGAAAAGCTCTGTAAGTAGTTCTGTGTAACTACAGATGAGGTGAGCTGATTTCATTGAAGCAGAGGAAGCAATAGTGCTCCTTTAATTTGCAGGGCACAAATCAGCTTGACTACCAAAGTTAAAGCACCAAAATCGAGTGTTTTCACTAGGAGAGAGCAACACTTAGGATTTGATAATTTGGACTGCTGAAGTTCATGGTTAACCTACATCCAACAGAGATTATGGCTCGGTGACTTGGCTCGTTGCCCCATTGTGGTCAATAGCTGGTCCGAGCCCCTCACGTTGCAGAAAATTTTCTTGAAAATCATGTTGAATTGACTGACAATGTTGAACACCTGATTCAAGTTTATAGCTACACACCCAGCTAAATGCCACCAAAACCCTTTCCATCATAGCCGTAACATTCAATTTCTCCAAACCTTAAAGTCTCCATGGGAGTATTATGGAGAAGAGCTCATTAAAAAAAATCCAAAACCAAACAAACTAAACCCAGTCACAAATCATTTATAGAACCTATCCAAAGGACTTGGATTTACTCAATTACAGAAAGTCACAAGCTACCAGAAGACTGTTCTTTCACTGGAAAACACACTAATACACAATATTTTTCTTTAAAATTTTCTTTAGACACTTAAACTTGCAACCCAAGTATTTATGTACCAGCTTCAGAAACAGCTTTTGTATATTCTTTTCAGGTACCTGAAAAGCCTCATGTGAATAAAGATTGCACTAGTGCTTTTTCTTATGCAGTGTACTCACTGGTCTAGCCACAAATTCTAAATTTCTATCCTGCCAGTAGTATGCCTCTACCTTCTCCCCCCACCCCCCATCTTTCACAAGAAGATCCATAATCCCTGTGCTAATGCTTCCATTGTCCTTTAACTTCTGGAGTCAATTCCAGCTTATGCTCCAAGGAATGGGGGGAGGGAGAAAGAAAAGTACATTTTTGACAAAGACCCTAAGTGATGAATACAGCTACAGGGGGGAGAGATTCCCCCCCCAAACCTTTAGTCTTTTCACTCACTCTCCAAATGCACTGAGATTAATAATGCCTCTGGGCCACTGTATGCAAACCTCCACTGTGCACGCAGAAAAAAGATTATAATTGAATACCCTATTATGATGGGCAAGGAAAAAGAAAAGCAGACAGACAGACAGGGCTCAAAGGCTGAATTGGCCTGGTTTGGCTTTCAGCCCACAGCACCTACAATTATCCTGCAATGATTTTTATTTATCTATTTAGTGTTCCCACTAGGCAGAGAGAGAATCTAGTATTAATTTAGTGCTCGTGGTTAGAGAGCTTTAAATTGAAAAATGTTATTCAAATGGATAATGAAATGTGGCTGGAGCCCTAATGTCCTGCTTTGAATGAAAATAGTACAAACCACAGCTCTCTGCAAATGTTTTACAGTCTGAGAGTTTATGCAAAAATTCTGCTAAATTACGTTTTTACACAACAGCCTTACCAATGTAGCACTACCAGACCTTTACATAGACAAGCAGCTAAGCTGTTGCCAAGCATCCCAGAGCCTCACAGCAAAACAAGAAGTGAAGGGCAGGAGCAGAAGAGAAAAAGCAGCTCTGACATAAATGAAGGAAAGGATAAAACCTGAAAACCAGGATGGCACCTCCACAGCTTATTCACTTGTGGCGTCTACATGAAGTCATCTAGTTTGCTCCTAAGTGTCTATGGCAAAACATTCTCTTCCAAATTAGTGCAGGGTATTGCTGGGAGATTCTGTTTGATGAAGGCCTTGCCAGTACCAGCATCTGCCTCTGACCCTAAGCAACACAGGTGACAGAAATAAGACAATGAAACATGAAAAAAATCCCTTCTTTAGACCACTGTAAATTTAAATGAGCTCCGTAAAAGCACCTGCTCAAGTGAAGCTACTGTCCTCTTCAAATGTTGGAAACTGCACTTCATGATAGGAAACCATAGCATAAAGAAAGTAGTTGCTATCTTCCCTGTAATTAATTTCATAAAAGCATTCAAGAAAATATGAATATAAGAGTTCTTAAAAAAGTATGTGAACAAATTCAGGGAGGCAGCAGAATGCTGAGTGTGCAGTCAAGAACATGCAAGTGTTGATCAGGACAATTGAGAACAACTGCTTGGAAAAACACAGGGACATTTCTTGACTCATCTACAATTTGAAGTTTAAAATATATTCCATAATTCTAAGGATCAAGCTTAACTTCCATGGACCACTAATGCTGCATTCCAGAAAATAATCTAAATTGATTATTTTAACTGTATTGTCACTGCTTTTTTGAAAAAACACTAACCACCACAATTGCTCCATTACTTACCACAGTGCATAAAATGTCTAAGGCTTTGGAAAGCAAATAACAGAAAAATACGGATTAAACTGATAAAAATGATAATTCCAGACATGATTAGATTCACTGTGTTGTGTAGCCTGCACAGCAGGTGGGGGATCCTTCAGAAGAATTAGAGAAAGGTTTAGGGAAAGCAGATTAATGGGGAAAAGATTAAATGTGCTCTAAAAGCAGGACAAAACATATTTTTAAAATGACAATTCTAACAGCAGTGCTTAGAGATGCTCTGGAATGCAAAGTACACATACTCCATTTAAATACCAGATGCACAAATGTCTCCTACTTACAATTATGCAGTGCATTGTATGACTTTAAATCATAAGCTGAATAAGCATTTGACATTAAGTGGTGCTAGTGACAAATATTAATCAAAATATAGCCAATAGTTTCTAGCACGCAGTAGTCAAGCTCTATTTTGCCCTTCTGTGCATGCAACTTTTTACAAAACTCATCCTACAGATGAAGGTCTACCAATCTGTTTCATTTTCAACAGCAGTATATTTCTGGATATAAAATGCAACACAGTAATAGCAGTTTCTAGAATCCTGAATAATACATGCTGATGCCACAGCCCTCTCTTCAGTGTAGAAGGCTTCCTATCTTCTAATAAGATGCTGTGCATTAAAATAGGCAAGAACAAAAACCACAATGGAAAGGCATCTCCCTAACGTCATCTCACAGAAAGAACATTCCCTTTTCCTCAGAATCATCTCGGATGCATCCGTCACCCAAGGCTAATTACTCAGGAAATACATAAAAGGTAGTTTGAGGTAGGTAGGGGCATTGGAGCTGGTTGGTTCTGCTCCCCTGTGACCTGTTGGTGCTCCCTGGGGGCAGGTAGCACTGTGCTGGCAAAGACCTCTGGCTTTTCCACAGCTGCACCCAAGTCTCACTCATGCCAGACTTTTTTTGCCTTATTTTGTTGTCTGTGGTAGATGAACCACTTTTAAACTGCCTTCTTCCTACCAGTTTGAATGATGTGCTGCTTAGCATCTCTTGACCTGAGTCCATGATGCTTCTCAGACCTGTCCCTGGTTTTTAATTCTACAAATGTGACATAGAGAAATCTCAAGCCTTACAAAATGAAATCCACAGCCACAGTACAAAGATTCGCCTGTCACTCCCAAAGCGACCACATGGTCTTGCAGCCTTTCTCCCCTTTTCATTCGCCCCAATCTCTTTTGTTCTCCCCCATCCATTTGTTCTGTTGCGGCTGTTTTTATGCTCTAATCTCCTCCAGGCAAGCACATCCTTCCATATGTACTGCAAAGTGCTTTTTCAGGCACTAAAGCAGAAATTATGTCTCTCGGTTCCCCCCTTTGAAGGAGCAGCATACCAACACAGTGCTCACCTACCGAGGCAGCTGGCAGGTTAAATTTGTTAATGGTTGTGAGCATGTGGAGATCCTCTTATGGAAGGCTCGACAGGAGTGTGAAGCATTGTCAGAGGTCAAAAGTGAGGCTTACAGCTTGAGTTAGTTTCCCATTCTGGGTACTTGTGTCTTTCCATAATTAAGGGCAGGTTAACTACAGAGTAAAAGCTTGAGCATGTAAGTGAGGAAGGCTGTAAGGGGACTGCCTAACCAGTACCCTGGTATCATAGCGTGATGAAGGAAAATAAAATGTTTCTTCTTTTCCTTCATTTAGCATTAGGACACGGGAAAAAGTGCCTCATAGGATGTCATTAAACTCAAACCAGGCTTCTTACCTAACAGTGTTTTCAAAAAGGAAATCTAGACTTTTCTAGCTTCTGTCTAAAATAAAACCCATGTAACTGCATACTACATTAGACATGCAGAAAGGTATGTTATTGTTAGAGTCCAAGAGATTTCAGCCAGACAGTCTGATTTTATAGTTTATTTTTTCATAATTAAAGTTGAAAGTGCTCAACATGCTATTTCCTTAAATTTTTCATAAGAGTGTAAAAAGTGTTTGGAATAGGTCCAGCCTCACTCTAAGCTTCTTATATTCAGCCCTCCCTTATGGTAACTATTATATGACCAAACACCAATTTATAAGGGTCCTCTCCCTCTACTTGTATTTTTATTTTATTACTGGTCAATGTAATAAAATTTGAAAGAAGAAATTCACTTCAGTCTCAGATAGCAGATATTCTCTGTATCCATAATTGCAAAGGACATTAGAAGCAGTGCAGCCAGAACACTCCATTCAGTTGGGCCCCTCAAGCCTCTGCTAATCCCACAAAGCTGTAGCACACTCTCAACTCTGCTCCACTCCCCCCCCAACCCATACATACCTAACAAGGACTGTCCACTGCTGCACTGAGACACAGGAGGGGGAATCCATCCTCCTCCTTTCCTTCTCTCCCCGTTCAAGGAGGCAGCCAAGCAAAGCTATTGTCCAAGGCACTATGGCATGACAACACGTTAAACAAATAAGGGTAACTCCAGGGCAGAAAGAATGAGGAGAAAAACGTGCTGCATATGACAGTGAATTTGCTGGGCTTTGTACCATTAAACCACACTGAGAACAAGTTGTCCTTCTCCCCCACCCAGTGGGTAATGGAGTAAGTGTTAAAATTTGCAATACTTAAAATTTTACATTGCTGAAAAGCAAAATCAGAAAATATACACTATATAAAGCAATATTTATAGAAAGACTTACCTCTCTTGATTTCCAGCCTGTGGCTTTATTTTCATATCCTTCTATTTCCTATCTTGCTTATAACAACTGTACTCACCATTAACAAATCCTCAGCATTCCAGGAGAAATCTTCTCACAGAAGGGGGATGTGTTGGTCCACAAGGAGAACTTCCAACTTTAACAAGACTCTTGCCATAGAGAAAATCCCCTCTTACACTTGCACAGATGATTTCAGATCCGATGTACCCTGCAACAGGGGAAAAAACAACAGTGTGTTTACAGGAAAGCAAGTAGCTAAAGAGAGCTGTAAGCAAGACAACTCATTTGAAGGCTGTCACTGATGTTGACATCCAGGTGATAGCTAGTGTCACCCCCCCGTGTGCATAGATCCCTCTCTTTGTCACACTTTGCCATTTTCCCGGGACAACTGTTGTCATGAGGCTGTTAAACAAGACCTTACTGAAACCACAGGAGAGCCATGATCGAGTATGAAAAGCCGGGTAACTGAGTACTGCACATCAAGAACACACACCCCACTGTTACATAAATTAAAATAATCATACAGAAGTATTTTGCAAGGCCATGATGCACAGGGAGGAGCCAGCACTGCTCCTCACAGGGGTGACTGGGCTGGGCCAGGCCATGAAAGATACCGAGTTGTCACTTTGCCCTGGCAGTCTCACACTATGGGTCAGTGACCAAACTGGGACCAGTTTCAGGGGTGGCCTGATAACTTTCTGTTAGAGCTTGTAAAATAGACTGTTGAGCTAACACCACATTTTTGTGTTTGTTTTGCAAAGTACTCAGTAATTAATTCCCAATTAGTTCTTGGGAAAATAAGTGAAATTCAGCACTTTGTAGATCTCCACCTAAGCAGGCTGTGTGCAGGTGTGACCTGGCAGGGACAGGCTCCTGCAGGCTCTGCTTTGTGCACTAGGATGGGCACATGGCCTGCCAAGGCCACATCTGTCTGTCTGCCTGACTGCTGCACCCCCCGAAGGCAGCAGAACTCTGCCGTGGCAGCAGTGGGTCTGCAAAGCCACCTCAGAACGGCACTGAGGGAATAATCTCAGCCTTCACTACAGCTTGAGAAAAGGCAGCAGAACGAGTCTGAAAGGCATTCCCTGCACGTCCTAGGTGGAGGAAGGATAAAGCTCTCTTCATACGGCTTTATTTAATAAAACCTACACACCTGAGCTCCCAATGACAAAAGCAACAGTGAAGAATCATCTTCAACATTGAGGCACGCAGAATCACAGAATGGGTGAGACTGGAAGGGACCACAGTGGGTCATCTGGTGCAACATCCCAGCTCCAGCAGGGTCATCCCACAGCACATGGCACAGGATTGCACCCTGACAGTTCTAGAATATCCACAGGATTGCATCCAGACAGTTCTGGAATATCCACAGGATTGCATCCAGACAGTTGTAGAATATCTCCAAGGAGGGAGACTCCACACCCTCTCTGGGCAGTCTGTGCCAGTGCTCGGTCACTCGCACAGCAACACACACTCCTTATGGGGTTCAGTTTATGACACTGAAACATAGGGCAGTAAAAGCAAATTCTTAAATTTAATTACTTTTAAAAAGCATTTCTCTACCTGAAGATTCCTTACAGTTTCTAAAGAAACGGAGAATACGCACATCTTGCATCAATACAGCAACACGCTTCCAAGTATTTCTCTGTATTTTGTTCAGCACCTGGCAATTTCCACTAAGACTCAGTTCTTGGAATAAGAAATTTAACTGCATTTGAACTTGCTGGAAAAATAGGCATGTAACCAAGTGGGGAAATCTTAATGCTCAAGAAAGAGTCTGAATACTCGGACTCCTCCATGCCAGCCACAGAGCACCCAAGCCAGCTGTCAGCACCCAGCCTGGAGCACAGGCACGCAGTCCCCCAGGGCATCCATAGAAAACGTGCAGAAGGTGACCTCTCCCTTCTCTGGTTGCAAGAGTTTTCCTTGACTCTGTCCTCTAACTGACATACTTTACTCTTGGTGAAGACTCTGTTCCCCATTGTATTTCCCCAGAAGACTGTGCAACGTTAAGAGTTCAGACATGGTTCTTCGCTTCATTGTATAATTGAGTTGCTTCATATTCCAAGAAGCTTTTGTGTTATTTTAGAGCTGTCTTGAAGACAACCATGCAACTAGTCTCAACTGCAACAGTATGAAACATCTGGGAGCAGGATTATTTCTGTCATGTGCTGCCAAAATAATATTTTGCTTATGGAATTAAAATTTTAGGGATTTTCCCAAATCCACATAATGTTCTTGAGTGCTTAAATTTGCATTATGACATTTACATTAGCATATACACGTGTAAAAGACCATCTTGCCAGCCAACTCCTATTGGTTATTCAAAAGCTTAACTCCACCTAAAGCTAGGATTAAAGCATGTTCCTGAAACACTTCAGTTACAGCAACAGATTTTCTTCAGCTAAGTGCCTCTTCCCATCTGCTCTTACAATCACATCTGCAAGTGTCTTCAGTGATCACCTTGCCATAATTATGGATGCCTACCCAACTCCCTAGACAGGGACAGATTCCCTGTTTTCTAGATGTACTATTTCTGTACACATAGAAGTTTCAGCTCCTTCGTAGAAATGACCACAGCAAAATGCTGAATATGATGCAGTAAAGGATTCTACTACTTGTCATAAACTCTTCTCAAATACAAATGCTTGCTGAAAAATAAACCAGCTTCTAAACGCTTTGCCCCTATATCCAAGCTAGTGCAGTACACAGCTAAAGGAACTATGCAATTGCAATGTTTATTTGCTCTTTCTGTAGGAATAAGTTCTTCTGCTGAAAGGAACATTTTGCTGTATTGTTTCAAGGTGTTGTAACAGGCAGACCAACAAGGCAGTGCTCCCACTCAGCTACAACCCCAGACGAGAGAAAAGAAAAATTTTACCCTTAATTCTTGTAGTTAGAGATAACCAAGAAAATACTAACTGTATGAGAATCCATTTCACACAACTTTATTGGATGTGTTGAAAGTCAAAACAATAGCAATGCAAAGTGTCAACTACTCATACATTTCAGTTGAATTGCAAGATGAAACTATATTGTTTGCTCCTTCAGTGTTGAAGGCAGAAACAACATGCTCATACCCAGCTTCCAAATTATTTCCCACACCACTCCCAACACTGATAGTTCCCAAACACCCTTTACTCAGCTGCCAGAACTTCTCACTTTCCTGTGACAACCTCTATGGTGCAACTATATACATTAACACAAATCTGTCACATCAGAAACAAGAAAGGGAAGACAGTGTAAAATAAACTCTGTTTACTATCCAAATATCTGACAGAGGATGTATCAGAACGGCAGCACGTCACTCCCCAAGCCCAAGGTGTACCCCCTGCCACAGACCCCGTGTCCTTACTGCTTCCACGAATGGGCTCCTATGCTTCTGGCTTTTGCCACCGAGGCAGATGCTCTTGAATGATTGTGCTGGAAAATAACTGTCCTGCAATGATCTCAAAGAAATGGGCCTTCAAAGGCCTGTTCCTCCCGAGAGCCTCGTGCTGCAGAGCTGGAAGCAGTGCTGCCACTCTCAGACCTGCTCAGATGTAGGTGCAGATGCACCGCACCCCAGAGTTTACTTGCTTATCCTTTCTCCCCTCTAACCTAAGATTCCTCTTTCTGCTTTCTTGGTAAGAACAAAATCAACAGCTTCACTGGCCAGGAGAAAATTGGCAGACTGATAACGGCGTAGACAAAACAATAACCAAAAACTCTCTCATTTCTCACTTATGTATTGCAGTATTTGATTTGTTCTGTTTGAGTAAATGAGAAGGGACTGCCCTGAAACATCCATCAGACCCTTGTAAATGTCAGATATACCTTTTCATAGCCCCAGAAGGGAGGACAGGCCTGGCTGATTGCTGACGAGGCTGATGGTCAAATTAACTGACTTTGGAAAACTAGCAGATTTCAGTGTTTCTTATTAAATCCTGCTGGCAAACCTAAAAATTCAATCATATTTTTCTTTCAGGTCAAATGGTCTCTCTACAGAACTATGTTTTCCCCAGAAATACCCTTGTTCACATCTGTAGCAGAATCCTCTTTCAGCACAAGACATCTTTACTACTCCATCCCCCGTAGCCTTACCTCCTTGTTTTCAGCTTATCTGTTTAAAGAGCATGATCATAATTTTCTGAAGCAATATTACATGAGGTCAAAACATTCACACAAGGAGAATTTATCTTCTCACACTCACCTCCTATCATAGCCCAAATTAACAGTGCTGTTCTTTATATATCACCTACTGCTCCGGCAGACTTCATGCTCCACACCTGGTTTTAATACCCACTGTACATATTGTTCACAAAATGGAATAGTCTGGGGTTTTTTAAATGCCAAAAACATGCAGCTAACAAGTCTTCAAATTATCAAAGCTTTTACAAAGGTCATATTTGCTTTTGTTTCCTTAAAAATTACATACATCTTTTGGCAATTTTTGTTCCTGATCATTCACACTTGACATGGGAAGAATATGACCTTTTAACTCTTATTAATAGTTTATGCTACATCACATGTCAATTCCCCATTCTCCTCTCTTACCTGAATTGAGTGAACTTTGTCATGTAATTCATAGGCCTTTAAAAGGCTCCAGACCTCACATGCAATATACTGTGCTTTTCCATGAATTATTCAAGCACCAGTGTTCTTCCACCATCCATCTCTGGCTGGCTCTATTTCTTCCGCTCTATTGAGGTCTTGACTTATGAGCAGACTTACGTTATTCTTTCTTGATTGTCACATTTTATTACAATTAATATTAATTATGTGGGTTCTTGTCCAATATGTAGCTTTCTGGGTGTAAAAGATTGTCATGTTGTAAGGTTTTTTTCTTTGCAAACTTTATGTAATAAAGCATTCTCCTGTCAGGAGCTGTCAGCACCACATATATCTACTTGATAATAACTGTAGAGTAATAGAGTTAGCTAAAGAAGTTGTGTGCAAGCCGACATGAATTCCCATAGAGAAGCCAATCTTGTAGCTTATCCGTGATTTCATATGGCTGACATGCAGTTAAACACAAAGTGTTGCAAACAGCCTGCTTGACGAAATGAATAACCTGTTACAGCCTTGAAAGAAATGCTGGCCTAGGATGTTAAACTTCTATTGGAGGCTTAGGTATAATAAGTGGATTCTGACAAATACTGTTCACACAAATGTTTGCAGAATGAGAGTGTTCCATGAATATTAATGAAAACACATTCTCCTGAGTATTTGCAATCCACACAGTAAACTAGGAGTCTTTGACCCTTCAAGTGCCTTGTCCCTATTAGAGGGACAAATCTGATGTGATTTTAAACTAAGATATTTTATCCCGTGGTTGAGAAGTAGGAACACTATTTAGTTATACGAATCAAATCCACAGCAGGCCTAACAATAATTACAGGAAGAAGCAGAGGGAAAACTACAGTTTTTAAAAGACAACAATTACATATTCTGCACGTTCTCCTGTAACATCACCAACTTTAGCAGTGGCCATCAGTTACGGATTACAAGCAGATTAACAATAAAAGAGCAGACTCTCTATAAAGCCCAATTAAAGGGTTACACTTGGACTGAAAACGATGAAGACAAAACCCAGTCTAGAATCTGCTGGTCAATGCACAGTAATGGCAGATACAAAAACCCAGCACACTCTGTACTGCAAGGAGAAGGTTTCCAGGACAGAAAGTAACACAGAATGATGCAGTGTGATGATATGAAATAGCATTTAAACTCAAAAATAGATCATGTTGCATGGGAGACATCAGGAGAAGTGAGGGCACCAGCAAAAAGAGACTGAAAGGTGAAGATTCAACGCACCACGCAGCTGTGAATTAGAAACAAAGTGTGATTTATATAATTCAAACTGGACCCGTGACAAGTGTAACAAGGGAAGAACAAGCACTGCTGCCCTGTCTGATAAGTACAAAGTAATCATTTCCCCTCAGGTAGGACCCAGAATTAAGTATAAGAAATCAGAGAGCATCACAGCCCGATGATGTCTATTGGCAGGGTACTGGCAAGCACCCAAGAAGAAAAAAGAAATAAAATCTGCGTTCTCTAAAGCTATTTTTAACTACCAGAATGAAACATTCATTCCTTGCTGCAGCAGTTACTTGTAGTAAAATGAGTAATACAGCTGGAGAGCACCAGTCCAAAAGCAGCCTACTGAGCACATGTAGTTATGGGGACAAACAGAGATCAAGTAGAGATGTGCTGGGCTTTACCAGCTGAGCTAAACATGCAATACCCTGAGGGGAAAAAGTAAAGCCGAGCACATGATATTGACAGTCTGTTGCAGTTGTCATCCTGCCAGCCAAAGGGGCCACAGCACACACAGCAACGATTCCACCTCCCAACATAACTAACAGGGAAGGCTGCAGAGTAGCAGTGGTCCGTGTCAATGCCCAGTTATCCCATGTGGTGTTTGCACCAACAGCACCTTCCCTGCTCAAAGGTCAGCACAGCTTGGTTGTGCTGCTCTGGAGCTGCCGGTACTTCTGATGATCCTTCTCCTCCTGCTAATTGTACCTTTAGATTGTGTTCTGATGGATATGTTGCCTGTTTACTTCAGAGGCATGTATATTTTGAGAACTGGGGGTGAAAAGATTTCTAAAATAGAACAGGAAAAGAAAATAAATCAAGCCCTGGACCATAATACTGGTTCCAGCTTGACTGCCGATGGCTATGTCATAAAATCAAGACCAGCATTTTTCCTTAATGATAATCAGAAAATTTCTGTCTCTGTGTTTGAATGTGCTGTGCATAAAGTCCCATTTGGACAATAAAGTTCATTTTTGTTACATCCATCCTCAACTTAAAAACTGCTCAAAGAAACAGAATTCATTGAGTGGCTGGCAGCTTCCTCAACTGAAAGAAATCCTCTAACCACTTTTGTTCACATCACATGACTGAAAGATTACCTGTAATAAAAAGAAAGCGGGAACAAACTCAATGGGTTTTTCTACATCAAATAATCCTTTTATAGACAAGACACATGCCCTAGAAGTCCTGCAGGTTCTAATGTGCTTCATGATAGCAAAGAGCAAAGCAAAACGTGTTCCTTTAAATTCTTGCTGACTAGGCAGCATATTTCCATCAGAAAACTAAAACAAATGGCCTTGAAATAAGTTCAAAAACAATTTTTTAATATGCAAAATATTTTTACTGAGTTTGGCATACAATTGCACCTGCACCACGATGATGTATTGCCTCAACATCCAGGTTTCTAAGCAGAAGTTACTAAGTGACCACAACTGTGGGTCTGAAAGCTCGTTTGCAACTGTAGACATTTCACTTCCAGTAGCCTCCAGTAACCTCTCAGAGCACAAGCAGAAGGGCCAGCATATAGGGAGGTTATCTTGCACAGGAGGAAAATATTTTCCTCTCTCCAAGAACGACTTTTACTGTTTGCTAGCACAGAAAAGCTCCTATTCAAGGGGAAGGGAGGAAAGGGTGCAAGAGAGGCAAGAAAAGTGAGAATAGATTAAAACTAAAGACATTGAAACATATTAGCATGAATATGCCAAGATATTATGGATACTTTTCAGCACATCTGTCAGTCTTATCAGTCCCCAAAGTTATATAGTGCTTAATTATTTTTAAAGAATTTTTTGAAGCATTGTCCCAGTGTAACTGGGTATCTACAAAATTTATTTCCTCTGAAATGCAGAAGGCATTTCTGTTACAAATACCAGAAACCAACACTCAGCATGCAAATGAACTATTGCAAAGTCAGCTGGGGTGTGAACTTACAGCACTTGGGGCTCTCTGGTGTGGCTGGAGAATGAACGGGTGCAGGCTCTCCCCCAGTAGGAAACCTGGTCCATCAGGGGCTTTACAGGGTAAGAACACACACAGCAAGTGCTTCAGAGTAACCAATGCACTGTAACACACACCCTGCCTTCTCTCTCAATGTTTTATGTGCCCCTGTCCATTATAGCACCCTGTCACCCAGTGCAAGGAGATACCCTAACAACGAGGCTGAGCTTCCTTTCCAGAGAAAAATTCATCACCAAAGCCATATGCCTTGCAACAATGTAGAAAGAAAGACATGCAGCTTTTGACATTGCTGTGCTTTTGATCAGTCGAAGCAGTTATCTGCTTTAAATTAATTTTCAGCAGTTACATGAATTTTCCAGGTAAGAGACGTTATGCAAATATTTAATGTTATTTAGTCACACCTCAAAAGTATTATTGTTAAGCAAACATGAACACAGGTGTAGACTGTATCCTGGTCCAGACCCAGTTAAACACAGCTGAAAACAGGTTTTCCATGTTTTCATGGTTTCCATGAGCACTGGATGGATACTGTGATTATGTCACTATCAGGACAGTAATTAAATACTGCATATCTTTGAAATCCAGTCTGTGGTGTCTTGTCTCTTGAGTCAATTGTGATACTCCTCTTTCCCAATGTGCTCTGTAGAAGTTTTCCACAAACATGTTAACTTATCCATTAAAGGATAAGTTACCTTATCCTACCTATTTCTAAATGCAGGAGACTACTCATACAAGGCATTTCCAAAATGTTGGGCTTTCCCTCTGGATTGAGCTGTTCCCAGAGTTAGCGCTTCCTTCAGGACCACTTAATCAACAGCTGCTAGAAAAGGTATTAATTTGCACCTTGCCAAAAATCTGGGTGTGCCAGTCAGAAAGTCCCATCTGGCACTGCCTTTGCCCTCCTCAGGTCAAACCCAAGGAGTGCAGTCAAACCCAGCAGCCACACTGGCAAGGAGACACCGTGGTTCTCTGCAGAGCTCCAGGAGAACAGCACGAGGACTGTCAGAAACATGATGTTGTCAGGAACGTGCACGTGCTGATCAAACCCTGAGCAGTGGCAGAGCGAGTGCCCAGCAGCTGCTCACAGCCTAAAGAGGCTGCCCTCAGCTGGAGCCGAGCCCTGTGCCCACAGTGCCCGAGGGAGGGGGCACACACTGCAGCTCTTCAAACCGAGCCATTGCCACTCTGAAAACGTCCCAGCCTCCGTGAGATCATAGTTTTTCCTTTAAGTTAATACAACTGGATTATATATATATGGTAACTGGAACTATGCCTTTAGAGCCTGCCAAAATTTCACTGGTTACAAGCAGGACAATATTCCCTTCTGCTATTTCCGTCATGCTGATACACTTCAGGTTGTGCATCCATAGAGAACTCCCATCGTGAAACTCTCTACAGTTACGTCTCAAGAAACACAGAAAGCAGCTGAGGGAAAAATTGTGTGTTTCAATGCATCTAATTTTAATGCATCGAAGCAAAGTGTTTACAAGGGAAATACGTGCAAAATATGATCTGACATTTATCACCTTCCTATATTGATGAGTGGGCATCCTCTGACCTTCCCTTGACAGCATTTGCCAGGCAATATACAATAAAACAAATAGCAGGGGTTTTGTTTATCACTTCTTCCCAGACAGTTATGATAGTGAAAATGGCCATGTCTGTTCTCCATTCCGGGTTAACGGGGTTAATAGTCAGAACTTCAGTGTTTGGTTTCTCACTGTGCAGGGGCTGCGGCCTGGCTTGAAACAGCCAACTTCCAGGCAATACAGGGGCTAACACATAACCAGCTACAAGAGAACTGGACTTCACCATCTGTGCAAATCCCACCTGCTGAAGAAGACCCACCTCTCCTTGTACTAGAATTCATGAAAGCAGGGTGCTTAAAGCAGGGACCCTCATTACACGTGTCCAAGTAGTTTTATATGAAGCATAACACAATTATATTTTCATGAGATTTTGTTTTTTTAGTTTAATATTCCAAATTTGGTACAACTTGACACTTTTTGTTGATAAAATATAGAATCTTTTTTTAAATTGATGTCTGCTTAATCTGCAAATTCTGTAGATGCACGTGACACTCAAAGTGTAATGAATCATGCATTTTTATAATGAATCCAACAGTGAAGGTGAAAAACACTCTTTGATCTTTCTTCTAACAGCCCAGTTATTCCTGGATTTATACATAGTAGGTGTCTATGGATTACTTTCAATTAAACAACCGGTTTTACTTTCTATTATGTTATGAAAGTAAACCCTTTCAAGTCTACAATGAGATAACCCATGGCTCAGTAGTCCTACTAAAGTAGGTGGAAATTTAAGCTCCTGAACTCCGATTTGCTTTACTGCTGCTGAAAGACTGCCCCAAACCCAGCAAACCATCCTGATTAGGAGTGGACAATGAGGACCAGGGCAGCAGCACAGATCTACAAGTATTTCACCATTTCTCTGCTCCTTCTGCTCCACAGCAGCATCAGAACAAAAAGCAACAGACATCTATTCCCCCCGTTTCAGCAATAAATGAAAACTTACTCCATGCTGCTGTTACTGATCACAAACCTAAGACAAAATATCACAGTACATGCACAAATGTGGAGAGCACGAAGGAGAATAAGGACAAGTTACACCTGTAACATACTCCAACAGCTTACTTGTTTCCTTATTTCTGTCCAGCTGTCCTTTCTGGCCTGCTGGGCAGCCACGAGAACCTTACAGCTCCTGTCTAGGGCTGAAAGCCTCGCAACCAGAGCTCTTCTAGTCCCTCACTCTGGTGTTGCTCTGCATGTTGAGGTGGTGACCAAAAGAGTGAGAAAAGCTGGAAGAAGCTGGGACAATGAATCAAAGCAGCACGGCTCCAGCTCCTCCATAATGTTATGGGGCAGGTTCTTTTGAAGCCGTTTTTCTTCTTGAAAAACACACTGTAATACCCTTTTTGACAGTTTCCTCAGAAATTCATGTAAGCCATTCTGCAGAGGGCAATTTATATTTGCAAGTGCAGATGAAAGATATTACTGAATTTCTAATGTGGATTGCAAATTTAAGTTCTGATGAACTGTCAGTGCCATTTGTTTCACAAATAAACACCCACTGATCGCAGAAAGCAATAGGGCTCTTTCATACCTGCTATTATGTTGCTACAATTGCTTGCACAGGAATACAAACACAACTCACATTTCTCTGGTTATTTAATTGAAAAATAATGCATGCTGTAGATCTTAGTGTGGAATTAATTCAGCACACCATTTCCTAGCAGAAAAAGAGCGCATCGATATTGTAATCCATGCAACACCTACACTGTGAGATCTCCTTTGTTCTGGACACTCAGAAGAAAGGACAAGATGCACAGACTGATTTAAATAAGCTTCCATTTTATTAACACACTACATGTGGGAACTACCAGCAACAGCTGGCATGATGCTGACCCAAGGTCCCATCAGTTCTGGTGAACTGCTCACTCACATTCACTCCAGTTTGTTCCCTACAGACGATTTGGGCCTTGCCAGAGTCATGTGACAATTGAGAGCTACTCTCACACGTAGTGACAAGGCTGCTCTCTCCAGATGTGACATTTTTTACAGTGCCCCACCCTCAAAGAGCCTTGGGTTACCCCTTTGTAAGCCAGAGATCGCACAGGGAACAAGCCTCTCCCCTGCCAGCCCAGCTGTGCTCCCGACCAAAACCCGCCTCTAATACGGAAGCTGGAAGGAGAAGCGTCCTTGCAGTGCCAAAGCTGGGAACTCCTCATGGGAGGGATGACAGAAAGCCAGACCAGTGGGATTTGCCTTCCCTCCCACAGGCAGCAGACAGCATCCAGGCTGTTCCACACATCAGCCAGTACCAAGCCATAGAGCAGAGGAAAAGTTGAAAGGGATTTTCATTTCCACACGTTCAAGCACAGTCCTCTACCTGAGCACTGCAGAAATCACACTGAAAATGAACCCCCAATTCCTCATCCCAAAGAGGTTTAGATGCACTCACTGCCCAGTAACTGCCCAGCCTAACTCAAAGATCATGTAAACAGAAAGATACTTTAAAAACACCTACGTATGTGCATATACATCAAGCAGATATAGCTTAAGCTATGCCTGAAAGCAATAAAGTAAATAGGGCATGCAGGTGTTCAGAGTGGCTAGAGTTATCCAGTTCCAGCTACCAAGAGCAGTGAGTTTCCACTCCAATCTACTATAATGAAATATATATTTAAAAATATATTTCTAAAAAAAAAAATAAAGCTTAGAAATAGTTAACTTCTAATTGGAGTAATGACTATAAATGATTAAAAAATTTCTGCATAACTGCTAAAGGTACGGCATGCAGTAAATCTCAGTCCAAATGGCATCTTGTTATGTGGAACCTCAAATCAAGTGGAACAAACAATGGTTAGAGGCATGTTGTGTTCCGCATAATGCTCTTTTGTATCTATTGTTTAGCTTATATAGAGATCCATCTTGAATCTAGTTAACTAGTAATTAAAGCACTGCAAAATTCAGTTTTGTCTGAGATACTGCTGCAATACACACCAATTCACTTCACATGCTTTTGCAGTGGTCCTGTTTTGCTTATTTGCCATTACTTGAAAAGAGACATCTCATATTGCAATCTGAATTTAGAAAATATATGACCTTTACTTCCTGTGGTATGAGATACCTGCACTTGAAAAACAGAAACATTGGTTTCACAAGATACCAATTTCCTTCTTTTCCTAGAAAACGCAGGTACTAGCACCACTGCAGAAGTGTCCATTAACACAAGTCCATTTGTGATTTAATTTGAAAAGCTTTGTTGAATTCTGAGTAGAATTTCATTATGAATAATTACATGGAATGTGCTAATTTTGTGGTTAGGACTAAATATTTATCTTTGTTTCTTTTAACTAGTTTCAAGGACAACAAATATCTACTGAAACATTACATTGTTTTTTTTAAGTTACCTAGCTAGTATCCTAGTTCGTAACAGTACTGTTATTTTGGGGATTGCAAACACATTAGTTAGCATCAAAATGCAATTCAAGCAATTCTTGCACCTGAAGGTGTTCTGAAAAAAATTCTAGAATTTAAAAAATACTTGTGGTACAACCAGCCCAACAGGCCTGAATTCAGATAGACATTTGCCTCTCTTGTAAGAGCTGAGTAAAGAAAGGAATTTATAAACTAATCTTTCCCCCTGGTCTTTGCAGTTCAAATACCCAGAGTGAAAATAGAGTTCTGGAAAGCCCCTTTCTCACTCTAGTTTAGAAAATTACTATGGAATGAAATCTAAAATCTTTGCAGCTTTGCCCAGGATCTTAGCTTTTAAAAAAGCTTTTGAATGTATTGGACCAGATTATAGCAATAGAACTGAAAACATACAAACAGCACCAGAAGCTTCTCTGATCTAGTCTGACTACAAGGCTGCTACAGTAGAAACATGTCCCAGTCTTCCCACTGTGAACACCTATAACATCATAAAAGATGACCAGAGAAAGTTCTACTGTCCAGGGTTTATTTACAAAATTAATACATTTGATGCCTTCCACACAATGCCATTAATTACTAGCGGTGTCTTGTATAGCTTCTATAAAATCATGCTTCAGCTTTCTGATGTTCTGTACGTTGATTCTGACTTTCTCAGCCCTTGCTAATTACTGCAGCATCTCCCCAAAACTTTAATATACTATTAAATATTTAACATCACTCACACACAATATTTTCAGCAATTACACTTGCACATTTAAGTGAAACACAAGCCAGAAGTCACTAAACCAAGTCAGATGTTAAAGTTGTGGAAAAAGCATCTCTCCCAGTGCTTTCAGACAAACCTGGAGCAGCAAAAGAAGAAAGGCAGCACACTAGAAGCTCTCAGAACCACCGCCAGCCTCCTTCCTTCCTCTTCTCTCCAGAAGTCACCTACCCCTGGCTGCTGCACTGAGAACATACCACACGCTTTGAGATAACGGAGATAAGAGGCAACGTTGGCCAAAACCTACAGGCCAGGGCAAGGTTTTGTGCCAGTGTCTTGACAGCCTCCTCATCCTTTATGCAAAGGCTGTACCCGCCCGAAGGGGAGGGCAGGTGCTGTGCCAGCCCCACAAACAGGACTGCACGTCCTCTCAGCTCACAGAGGCAATGCCTGAACAGGCTGCCACAGCCAGAACGGAATGTACGTGCCCCAGGGAGCTGACTCACCCCCAGGTTCCTGGGCAGGTTCAGTAAAGGACTGGGAGAAAACAGAACCTTAGTGCCACTGAGTTTTGGGGAAGTGCAGGATGTGACATGGGGTCTGGAGGGGGAATTAAACTGGATAACCTGCTGACAACCCTTTCAGGGGCCCCATGAGAGTTCCAGTGAGAATTATTTCACTCAGGCTGCAACCACGTGAAGAAATATATTTTGAAGACTGAGCTGGCTGACTTGAATCATCCTATGTTCCAAAGGCAAAGCTAAGCCATGGTTCTTTGGTTTAGCCAGATTGGATTTACTGGACCTATGGCTGTTGTGCAGAGACCTCTAACAGGCCATCAGAGGACCTCTCAATTCCTAAGGTAGAGCTGAGAAGAGTATCAGCCTGGAAGCTCATGTCAAACCTGTCTTAGCAATCAAAGTCGGAAATAACAAAACACAAAATGATGTCAACATTTGAGAAGAAAAGGTCATATGCCTCCAGCCAAGCTTTGTAGGATTTCCCTTCTGAGTAACAGCTGGTCTGTCACTATCTTACAGCCTGGCTTACAGACAATCACAGGACAAAAATTAAGGAAATAATCTCCCTGCAGCAGGTCGCTGCTGGCAACCCACAACTACTATTGCAAATACCGTCGTCCATTTTCCTCCATTTTCACTGCATTTTCTCTGCTCTAGCACAGATTGTGTTCAATCTCATCAGATCTAGAATTCAAAAGACACTGGTATGTAGTGTTTATAGGGCTGAGTACCAGCCGTCAGTAGCACAGAATCTCAGAGCAACTTCAAGTTACTACACACATGTGGTCCGTAGGAATAAAGGTTAAAAGATTCCTGCCATATCAACCTGACAGTGTAACAAAGTTCACCCAAAACTGCTGTTTCCACCCAGTCACCCCAAGTTCCATGCTTAACAGAATTAAGAACAGCTGACAGATCTAATTAAGTCATCATGGGTATCTTATCCTCATCTTTTACTAGGTCAAAGGAAGCTACCACTTACTTTGTGTTTTGGTAGTATGGACAGAACATACTATAACGCCAGTAAACACATTAATCCCCGTGTAGAGAAACAGTCCCTTCCCCCCAGAGGAACTAATTGTCTAATTAAGAGATCCTGTTCTTTTACTGCTCCTCAATCACAGTGCAAGAAATAAGGTTATTTGAACTGGAATATAAGCTTCATGTGTTTATGTATTGCAGTGCAGGTTATTTATACATTATGCAGCTCAAAATCTAGCCAAGGTTATTTAAGCTCGTGCTCTTTTGAGGTTAGCTGTAAGGGAATTAAAGTTGTTTTGTAATTTAAATTCTTCTCTGCAATAACTATTATATATGCACCTGTCACAGAATAACCGGCCTCATTAGGGAAAGCTTAGTCCAGACAGGACAGCACACATGCAGCTGCCTCCTGCCTTGGCCCAAGGAAAGGACCTGTGCCACCACAGCAACCTGCACCAGCAATGGGAGAGGAAGGCTGCAAAGTGCTCCTGGGGAGCAAGAGTGAACAAAACCAAGGGGCTAAGAGGCTCACACACAGGTTCCAGAGGGGGGAGAATGAAAGCTGGACGAGCTCTGAGGAATTCAGGAGTGAGAAGTATCTGAGAGACAAGTGCTTCCCCCCCTCATCCTTTCTGAAACAACAAAGGTCATGAGGCAGTGAAGCCACCAAGTACCTATACATTCATCCCTGAGCAAGACGAAACCCTGCAGTGCAGCCACTCTAGAACCTTACATGACTTCAACAAAGCCTGCTCATTGTTTAACTAAAAATAAATATTGGCCAATGAGTATCAGCTCAAATGTGACCTGAGGCTTGTTATCAGTCATCCTGATATGTAGAGAAAGCAGTGCAGGACTGTGCTTGACCAGAAAGGAGCAACAAGAGCAAGTCTGGCAGCATTTTAGCCTACCTTGAAGTTGTAAGCCATCCTGCACAAATATTGTGCCTTCCAGATGGCTGCTATCATAAAAGGAGTCTTTGGTCCCTGTCACAACTTTTCATCACTGTGTACAAAATACAGCAAATATTTGCATCTTTTAGCATCAGTTACAGAGCATTTGCCATCATCTCTGGTGTGTACAGTAACATTGTATGGTAACATGACTGGACTGATGAATATTGCTTTATGCCTGTGAAAACCTACCAGCAATTTTTCTATCGTATCCCATTCAGGCTATAAGATAAGCCCTCGCACTAGGATAGCATCTGCTCTCCTCCCTCATGTCATTCTGAAAGACACATGTATTTTATTTGGTTCAGCTTGCCTTGAACTGGAAAAGAGGATTCATTAGGGCCACAGCAATTAAGCTGGCTGAGACACAAACAGATGTCTACACCAAATTCTACGCTATCTTGACCAGGTAAAGAGGTTTTGGCACAGTGTGAACAGCATGAGCTGCTGACCAAATGCTGCCACTCTGCTGCAGCCACACGTGCCATGGGGAGGAAAAGTTGCACTTCTCCAGGTGAGAGCAATTTCCCATTGTAAAAAGCCATTCCTGAACCAGCAATCTGAATCTTAATCCCAAAACTAAATTAAAATGTATAACCACGTTATTGCAAGTCGGATGTTTATTTTCTTCCTGTGTACAGAATTGTAGGCCAATAATGTGCACCAGACAGCATCACACCCACTGCTACAGCTCTGCAGAAGTAGGTGGTGTTGGTGATAATGGATGGCAGAATCACACTAAACATTGTAATCGTGCTTCCAGAACTGCAGTACCTGAGAAGTGCAGTTAACACCAAGAATATCTTGTCAAGAAGATGCCAGTAAATTTAACAAGTATGCAACTTCAAAACTTTACTTTTTCAAAAGCAGAATATTGAATCATCACAGAACCACTGGCAGGAACATTTTATAACTGCCAGAAGCTTTCATTAAACAGACAAAAACTGAAGAGTAGAACTAACAGCTGCTATTAACATTGATATGCCCAATACTAGGTTAGCTACTAGTATTAAGAAAATATCACTCACCTCGTACAGCACCATTAGTAAGCACTGACTGAAATTCACCTGTTGATGCAGATTATTACCACATAAACTCGATCATCAGCTTGCATTTAAGTAATTAAAAGCTTGTGTTTAGACTTTCTAGTTGCCAGAGATCTAAAGCAGTCCCCCCTAAGAGGACATTAAAATAGTCTACACCATTCAACAGAAATCCTCCAAGCGTTCCTCACCACTCTAATTTCTTGCAGTTGCTGCCCACATTCAAAAGGACAGAAAGCAGCAAGTTTAAAAATAAAGACATAGAAGCAATTCCTTCTGTATCATTTATATTACTCTAGGAGGAAGCCAAGGGAACCAGGAAGTTCCTCAGGCTGCTGCAGAGCTAACTAAACTAACTTGGCTGATGAAAACTCCTCACTTGTTCATTAGCCTGAAGATTCATACATGAACTTATGTGAGAATCTGGAAGAGATCCTTGCAAGATTGGTCATCCATCCTTAAATTTCACCTGCCATCACAAACAAACATACAGAGCTTTTAACTGTTACTGCCACGCAGGCAGGTGTGGTTTGAGCCACTCCTCATCTCAATTTGTCGCTCTGGAATACAGCACTGATCTCCACTGCAATGGCAAATACCACAGACTTGCAGCGTGTGTAACACAGTACATGGTCAGGTTTTTCTAAAGACCAAGTTCTGCTGAATTTAGGGGTTTTCTACAATACAGTCCTGCCACAATAACTCAGCGATGCTGGATGTTCTGTCAAGCACTGTCCTAAGGAGTCCAGAACAGATCATGCTGGCACACAGCACTGTTGGTTGAGGAAATGTCATAAAGACAAACAAAACAAGTTAAATATCTGCTTCTAGCCCTCCTACAAAGCAAGGTTCTTATCTATTAAGAAAGGGAACAACTTCCCTGTCTGACTAGCTACCAACCCTTGTCACCTGCCCTCAGCTCTCTCTGCACATGGAAAAAAGTGATTCAGACAAGTGTGAAAGGTGCATAGGTGCTCTGTGCTTGCCATCTTCCTGCTTCACTCTTTAATGTTCAAGCCTGGACAGACACTTGCTCTGTAGTCTCTTCTAAGTTCTAATAGGCCTAAGCAAATAAAACCAACTTCCTTCCTAAGGCTCACCGTATTCTTGTTGAAAATTTATTTTATGCTTCTGTCTTGTGCCTCCCCTTGTTTCTACTTAGGCCTTCCTAATGAGAATGTATCATGCTCCTTTCCTGAGGATAAATGCTAAAAATACATATTTTGTTGGCTTATCATTTAAAGTTGCTTTGTTTGAAAATCAGCAGAAATAGGTATTACAGTAACAAAGGGAGATTTTATTATAGCAGGAGATAAAAATATGACACGATATTCAAAGCATCTGTTCACCTTACAATTCAGAGGCCTAACCAGCTCACAGTAAATCCTCTGCAACAGAGAAGAGCTGTTCTGCAGGTACATGTTTTGTAAGCAGACAGTCTTTTTGATATAGCATATTAAATAATGAACTGAAAGACAGAAGTTGCACCCAGAGGTATCATAATTACCTTTTCTCTCCGCTGCGCTCCTCAGCCCCCAAGCTGCGCTGCACATCTTCAGCGGGGCGAGTGAAGAAGCCAGGGCTGGCAGCTGTCCCCACAGCTAGCCCACAAAGAGGGACAGAAGCCCCTCGCCCAGTCCCGACGGGCATTTGGGGGGCAGCAGAGGGGGAACGCACCTTTGCTTTGCAGTTCCTGGTTTGAACAGTAGCGTTCCCTTAGACTGGTGGGAGAAATGGGTGTTACTGTCTCCCCTAACCATTAGGTCAGAAAAAGCAATCGGGTGCTGAAGAACGGCTGTGGGGGTCTGCACGAACATCGAGCCGCCCAAGTTCGTCACAGAACCCAGACAGTCTGAATTTCTGAACTTCAGGGGGATAGCAGAAACGGGTCCCGCAAGTTTGTCACAGAATCCAGACAGTCTGAACTTCTGAATTTCAGGGGGATAGCAGAAACGGGTCTCCGCATGTTTGTTACAGAACCCAGACAGTCTGAACTTCTGAATTTCAGGGGGATAGCAGAAACGGGTCCCGCAAGTTTGTCACAGAACCCAGACAGTCTGAACTTCTGAACTGTGGGGGAAAATGACGATACACGTTCAAGGGCTGTTCGGGAAGGCTGTGCTTTCCTGGTACCTCAGCGACTGGGAAAGGAGAAGGGCAACATGCGGCCGGGAGTTCACGATAAACGGAGTCTGCGGCCTCCAAAAGCTTCAGACCCCACGGGCGTGCGGCCCAGCGGGTTCTCCCCCTTTATTCGAATCAAGCTGCAGAACTCCTGTCTCCTTTGTGGACCCTGGCTTTTCAGAGGGTGATTTTCCATACAATACCGTCGCAGAAAGTGAATATTCTAAGTATGCAATGCAGCCCAAATCCCATGAAAACAGTAACGCTGGTATTTTTCAACCCGTGAAGCAGTACATCTACATCACAGCTACAGCAATGCCTCTCTTAGGAGGGAGAACGGAAGAGCACAGGAATTATTCCTGAGCAATAAGCAAAGCTCTTTGACGCCTAGCTCACCTGTAAGCACACCACCAGGAGAAGCAGGTCCATTCGCTGCTCGGAGAGCCTCCGAAGGGGAGCGGCCCCGGCCCTGCCCTGAGGGTGCCAGCTCCCGGCGCTGAGGGCCAGACGCGGCCATTTGAACTCGGAGCTATTTATGTGCCGTCGGTCTCAAAAAGTCAGCTCAGCTCCGCAGAAGTTCGCAGCTTTAGGCTCCAAGCCACGTTCGTGCACATGTCAGAGGACGGCGAGGGCCAGCTATTCCCCAAAGGGTGCAGAGCTACGGGAGTGGCTGAGCTGCAGAAAGGCGCAGCTCCGGGCAGGAGCGAAGGCCCCAAACCGAGCTGCACCGTCTCCCTCAGGGCCGCGGGCAGAAGGCGGAGAGGCCCCGGGCGAGGCTCATCAGGACAATCAGAGGCTGCCAGGTATGGAGAGCCACCTCATATCGCACGGAGCAGCAGCTGCGCTGGTGCCCCCCACGCCCAGGAAGAAGGTGTGAGCTGTTTCTAAAATCCCTTGTTCTCACTGCTGCCAAACCAGCTCGGAGTTTCATTGTTGACAAACACATCCAAAGCAGACCATGCACTTTCCTACTGTACTTTCAGCTTGCTTAAGAGTTCACTGCCCGTTGTATTTTGGCATCCTATACTGAACAAACTCCAAACTGAGTAGCAATAGTCTTTTGTGTGCGTGTCTAAAGTGACATTTCAAGCCAGTTCTGACTTCATTTGGAGTGCTTCTCGTTTCTCCAAATCCCTCTGAGGGTTACGAGCTCTCTGCCTTTGAGCCATCTGACCGTAGGGGTAGGCACACGGTTGTGTTCCTCACCCTCCCCAGCCGCAGGAGCGCGGCAGCGGCGGCTTCAGGCGCTGCCTTGGCTCGGAACGGGGCTCGCAGCCGGCCCGGCCCCAGCACCCACTAATTGCCCACGAAGAAAGTAGGTTGCGAAGGAAAAGTGTGACAGGCACCGTCACACAGGGTGATGAGAAGGAACTGTGGCGGTAGAGAAAGCACAAGGATATAAATGTGGATAATTGGAATGATTTAATTTGCTAATGTTGCATAAGAGGCGTAATTAGTTCAGTAACAGTGAGAGCAGCAGAGGAATCAGACTAGTAATCACAAATAATTACGTGCCAATTACACATAGTAAGGGGGTTTTGTTGTTATTGAATGGTCAGAATTTGGGAACTAGACCAAATAGCAGACCTCACAATCTCTGTTTCAGTCACTTTCTTTTCTAAAGCAGCAAAGCCTCTCTACCTTTTCTGTGGTAAAAAAAATAAAAAAACAAAACCCAAGAAAAACCAAGATGTGATGTGCATCCAAATTGGACAGTGTTCTTATCAGGAAAGATAGACTTCTAGTGTCTTTCCAAAGCTCCCTTTCTGTAGCCAAAATCTTTGTCTTGTCCACACTGTCAATACCATCTGCCAGCAGCCTCCTCAGCTCATAAGCCATCTGCCAGCCATTGACCTAGAGCTTTGCGTGCTCTCACTGCCATGCTTGCCTAAGCTTCTGCATTTCCACATCTCTCACTAGCCTCCTACCCTGCTCTCACACATCCTCCCAGAAGAACTGATCCAGACAAATATTACGAAGCCAACGGGAATGGAAGGAGTTGAATACTGATTGTCTTTCCTGTGTAAAATGCCTCTCTTTAATTTTTTTTTTTGGTTATTTCCTAGGTAAATTAATAAAGGGGCTTTGAGTTGTTCTGCAATAAAAGAAACTAAAACAGTAGTGGAATAATGCACTATTCAATGTGGAGCATAAATTAGTTTATTTAAATAGACTATTTCTTGTTAATTACAAAACTAAAATAAAAATCAAGAAAATGGAGACCTATATTTTATTATCATACTGCATGACACTAGTCACAGATTTACCCTCATATCTGACAGTCTTTAGCTGAGGGAAACCATAACTGCCTTGAGTTATAAGTTGGACACTTTTACTTTAGTTTACTGCCATTAGATAGAGTTATTATAACAAACTAAGAAAATACTGTATATAAAGAAGAACAATGCCACCACCACCACTGGAGGTTGAAATTCATGTTTACTGAGGTAAATTTTTGTCCAGGAATATGAAAACAGCTTTTGTGTCTTTCAAGTGTGCACAGAAGAGAAGGACATCCCTGGCAGCTTCCACTCCGATTCCCACACATCCCTAACAGCAAGGAATGAGGTTCACTGTATGGTGCTCCAATGAAAAAAGGGCCATCTTTCAACTGCAGATAACACACTACTGCTACGAAAGTCAGCATCTGGAAATCCAGATGAGGATTGTTTTTCCAATGTAAGAAAGTACCAAGTACCCCTTTCCTCAGGAATCTCTCAGATTGTAGCAGAAAACGTCACCGTTCCTACAGAAACCCGCTTACTGGATCCGTTTCAAAGCAGCCCTTCTAATATTTTTCCTTGCCAGAGGTTTCTTGAAACTAATTTTTAAACAAGGTTTTAACATTTAAGAGTGTGTGTTGCCCTTACCCTTTACTGAGAGAACATTTTAGGCAGCATTTTGTTTCTCTTCAGTACTGTAGCACATCAACTCTTGAAGGTTTTGAACAAAGATGTCACTGTAATTTTTCTTAGAAATAGGAGCAAGCGTAAGAACAACATGGCACAACTGAAGAAAGCCTATTTTGCAGCAAAAATATTAAAAAGCAATTTAGTCCCCAGTTGCTAGCCTGCACAAATTTATTATCTACTCACAAATGCATGCTGCTGATGTAACCTCATAGGGGTTCACGTCCCTGAATCTTCAGTAAAATTAATTGGGCCAGTGTAATAGATGATCTAGTTCTTTTGTTCATTTACCTCATTTGTGTAACTTTCTGAGGCTATGTTTGTTACATGTTTCCTTGCAGAATTGCACAGATGAAGCTGCTTTCTGACCATGGGATGGGGGCAGAGGAATATTGCTTCTTCTCAACCCAGGTGACAAAGCAGGGGCACGGCCCGTGCTGTGCTGCAGCTTCTCCCCTGTCTTGGAAACTCTGGGCAGAGTTAAATGGCTTCTGGGCCGTGCACCCGAGAGCTGCAGAGGTGCTGCAGGGCTAGGCAGAGGCATCTCCCAGGGAACAGAAGCTTTTCTGCCCCTTCCAAATCTGCCTACACGTTCCCACATTGCAGGGACACCATGAGGTCTTTCCTTCACTGGGGGAGCCTGAAGATTATCTCCTTTCTCCTGCAAAAGATGCCTCACTTGGGAAATTCCAGATAGATAGGAACAAGTAATAAATTTAGAGAACACGATGTAAGGCTGTGGGGCAAATACACAACTCTAAGTGCCCCGTACCCATCTGCCAGCCTCCCAGTCCCGTGCCACAGTGCACTCAGGGCAGCAGGGAGCAATCCCCCTGTGTGTACCCAGCCCAAGGAGCCATCTTCTCTGTACCTCTTTCCCCTCTCTACAAAGGCACATCCATGCAGCGTGTCCAAAAAAAAAATCTCTAACCACTTCTTCACCAACCTTCCCCTCAGAGCTGCACACTATCCCTCTGGGCTTCCTGATCCACAGCTATGCTGCATCACTTAACTGCTGCCTTAGCTAAAGGTTCACTTCCCACATTTTATTAAGTAAAACAGGGAATCTGTTTCACTGGGGCTTTATTTGAGCTTTATTGGAACTTCAAGTTTCCTGGAATACACTTCCTTTACAAAATGGTTCTGATTTCTACCCCACATTCCCTTTTCAGATGTAAAAATGTTCCACGTTGAGTTTTTTCCATTATTTCCTCTGGGGAGGTGCTGACATGACAGCTTGGTAGGCTTTATGCCATTCTGTTTGCAAAGCTGTTGTGATGCTTGTAATTTTTTTCTTACATATTTTCCTTTAGAGACTGCTTGCTTTTCCTCCCTGTGATTTATACAAGGAAATACCTATCTGTGAGAATTTCCTGGGAGAACCAAGAAAGCAGAGCTAGAGGGGCAGAAACCTCATTTGCAACATTGAAGAGAAACAGGAAGTCCCTTGGCCCTTCCCTGCTCTGCAGCAGGAGCTCAGGTTCAGTTGGTTTGGGGGCTGTTTCGGCCTCTGGGAAGTGCACGAATGAATCACGACCCTGAGTTCATCAGATTTTTATCCCATGCCTCTCCTCTTTGTCCCGTGGCAAGTCACAAACATCTCCTCGGTCTGCAGAGAAACTTGTGATCCTTCTGCAGAGACTATGTCACTTATATTTCCCTAAGGATCACAGCTATGGCCCCTGTGTTGCTCTCGGGTGCATGAAATGCTTCAGGCATTCGACCCCAAGTCAGCTCAGATAATGGAACTCAGATATTGAAAAGGAATGAAAAACCCAAATTATGCAAATCCACTGCACCGAGTAATTCACCATTCCCGTTTCCATAGCCCCGTTGGCAGTGGCAGTTTTCCTGTGTGTAGGGGAGGAGGAACAGGTTTAATTAGAGGAGGCTCCCATGCTCAAGTATCTCTGTTTGTAGAAGGCAGGCAGTTATCAATGCATGAGGAGCTGCAGGGGGACCCATGACATCCCACAGGCCTCAGTTTCCCCGCCTCTTGTTTCCCTGCTGATGTTTCACTAAATAAGTCAGTGTCAACCTGATTTATCTGCTGCTAAGGGAGTTAAACAACAAATGTACTGACATACTTGATTGTTCCACAGATAGAACCAAAACAAGTGCCACTTTGGTTCTATCATACCATTTATGGCTTGGGTCCCCCAGAAATTTGTTTTCATCATGAAAACTACTTGAAAGGCTCTCTTTCTCCTGTTATAAAATACCATCATATTCGAATTTTCTCCACACCTTCTTTTAATATGGACAATTTCTTTACTACTTCATTGTAAAAATATTAAGGAAAATAATCTGTAAAGCTTGTCAGAGCCTTTTTTTCCATCTGCTCAATAGAGAGATGCCTTGATGCCCCTTGTAGCCGACTGCCTGGCTGCACAGCAGTTCCCCTGTGGGCAACTATTCCTTCTGTGGACAAACCCAGATAGTGAACTTCCAGCAGGTTAGTGCTCTGCAGGTTCCAGTGCAATAATCTGCCTGGGAACTTTCCTCTGCCCACCATAACTTCCTCTGTATATTCAACATACAGCTCAGGATTCAATGTACCTATACAGAAGGGAATCTGCACCTTAATGAATTAAGGACTTTTAGGGCTTTTTAATAGGCTAGTAAAGCTTGCAATTTGACACACAAAAGCCTACAAGTTATTAAAGGCTACAATCGTTTTGCAAAAAGTACTGGTCATGCAGGCAAAAAGGTTTTTTTCAAAGTGTGTTACAGCAGCCGTTTCTCCCCACTGTCACCTGTGGGTCAGCGTATCAGCTCTTCACTCACATTTCCCAAAATTGCTTTGGAGGCCTTCTTTCACCGGCTGTTTGAACATGATAAAATACAGTGCCTTTGTGCCAAACTCCCTACGATTTCCAAAAAGGTCCAAAAATACTCCTCAAAACACTTCAGAGCACAAGGGTAACTAAAATAAGATACAGACCTGGTGTAATCTGAAGGGGTTGCCGGTTAGTGTCAGAGAAACAGTGTGTCACTTCAGCTTCCCCTGCTTTGTGAGAGATTTCGCCTTTGCAAAGGACTTTAGTAAGGACTGCAGCCTCAATGAAGCAAGGCTTCACTCCCAGCTCTGGCTTTGGCCAGGGAAGGGGCACACACACTGAATTCCAACAGAAGCCCTTAGCTCCGCTGTCAGTGTTTCTCCTTCCCTTAGCTAACAGCCACCTGAAGCTCTATAAGAGAAAGACAGACTTATCAGGTTTTAGAGTGACAAATGTCACGCATTTCTCTCACCTGCAACAAAGGAAATGTTTATAGAGCACTTGAGCTCAGAGAAAAAAGTTGCAATCAGAACACCTAGTGTTAAACCCTGGAGTAAAGCAAAGAGTTCCCCGGAAATTTGATGCAAGCCATGTGATACAGAAGTGTGAGCGAGTGAGGAGAATGCCTTTCTTTTTGTCAAAAAGCAGTCAAAATGATAAAAATGAGAAATAGCAGAACTATTTCTGATTCTGTCTGCTTGGGGCCAGAAGCAGCAGGAAGCTGAGGGACTCAGGGGAAGTGGCACTCGGGGACAGACCCCACCAGCCCAGGCACAGCCCCAAACCAGCAAGGGACACACAGGCTCTCAAGTCAGGTGTTGGCACAGGCAGCCTGGCTTTGTCAAGCACACAGAGGAAAAGCACTGAGAGAAAAGAATACTAACTTGAGACCAGATTTGAAGATTTGATTCAAGTGAGAACAGTTTCCCTCTTCAGAAAAAAAGAGACAAAATAAATGCCCTTCTGTAATTGTACTCTTTTTGCTTGATAAACCTCTGGGTTTTTTCCTGAGAAACAAGTCTGTATGGTAGCTGTCTAAACAAAGAAGTTGGAACTAAGCACATACTGTGATTATATTGCCCCCCTGTGAAAAATCAACCAGTTTTTCTTTATTTTAAAAACAAATTTAATACTATTTTTAGGGAATAAAAAGCTAGAAAATTAATTATGACGTATAAATAAGAGAAATTCTCTGCTCAACAAATTTACTTTGATTTACAGCTCTCAGGTACATCATAGGTTTTGCTTTCATGACAAAATAGCTGGTTAGTGCTTTTGGTGCAACTCCTCATGGAAATACAGCAGTTGGTTCCCACATGTACATCTATATGAATCTAAAATTCTCTTTCTGCAAATATTCTTCCTAGTAAAACTGGCTCACCAGCATGCTCACATAAAGATGAGCTGTGGGAGAGCTGTAATTTCAATATCAGAATTGGGATCTACAATACATACAAACGGCAAACCAGATTTATTATATTCACTGTGAATAAAGTCATTTGAGGGAATAACAGCTTTATGTTTATTCAAACATAACTGAACCCATTATTCTTCAAATGTCAACAAAATCATAGGAATAGTTCTGTGCTCCGTGGGGTACAATGCTCAGAAGTCTTCATTTTAACTAAATGACTAAATGACAATCTGACTAAAAGCAAGGGTGATATACAATACAAATCACCTGCTAGGGCCACAGTCAGCATGACAAAGTTGAACTGAGCACAGAGAGATTTTATCAACAATTTTTCACACTAAACATTTAACAAATATTCTATTGAGGGCTCTACATGCCTAAAATTGACCTGTTACAACCAATTTCTTGTATCTTTTTACCCTACTCCACTTTTCCTCCACTATTTCAGACAAGCTCCTGTAATTGCAGTCTTCTATCCAAAGCCAAATCCTACCCTTGCAAGCCTAAACTAAAAAGAAGACTAAACAAAACTCTCCTCCAGCTCTTTGCCTGGGCTTTCTGTGTTCCTTCCACCCTCCTGTTTAGGTCTCACTCTTAGTATATGAACAGTATCCTCTTCTCTGGGCCTCAAACTGGGAGTCTTTCCTGGACCCTTGAAACTTTTCTGTTTTACTCTTTCCCTGGCACTGTCATTAGACAGCTTCCATACAGATGTGACTTTTCCCCTGGAAAGTAATACGGAGCAATTCCCACCACCATCCTCCTTTTCCATCCTTCCCCTTTGGCTGCACTCTGATCTTTTGTCCTACAAGGCCAGAAGAAGTAGTGGGAGTGATGAAGGTCTTAATCAGCATCCAACTAAATGCTCTTCTAGCTTCTCTTCAAAGAAGTTGTTTGGGAAAAGACAAAAAGCAACATCTTGAGTAGCTTTCGAAAATAGAGAAAAAAATCTTTTCCCTGAGGAGCAGCAAGTGAGGAAGCTTCTGGAAGTCAGTGCATGCACAAAGGGCAGTAAGTGAAGAAGGTTTTGAAGGAACAACAAACAGCTAAAAATCACAGAGCATTTGAAAAGAAAAGACTTTTGATATGTTTGTTGCCCAAGTCTCCACCCATCTCAAAATCTTTAATCATTAATATAATGAAAATCTCTTCTGTTCCAAGGAACTGACTACTCCAGTTGGCTGAAAGGGAGAAGTCAATATGAGCAGACGGTAAAAACTGTAGGTGCCCTAGGAAAGACAGATTACCAAGAATTTATTATATGGTAATTTTGTTTCTCTGAGTCACAGCAATGAATCTACATTTTTAGATTGAGCACTCATGTATGTCTTATGCTCAGAATATGTCAGGTTGGAACACCCAAAACATATAAATTAAAAGCCATAAAGTGACATCGCTGATTTAAGAACCTGAGGGCCAAAACTGTGCTGTCATTAAAAAAACCCCACCACTGCTTACTATCTTCAAATGTGAAATTGAGATAGACAGATATATATATTGTCATTTGATGTAAACTTTCCTTGAATCAGCTGTAATAAACAACTGGAGAAATATAGAAGGGACTTAAGAATGTGTGTGAAATAGAAGGCTGCAAGAAAGAAAAAGAGAATGTTATAAAGGCTGAGTAAAAGAAAAATTCCAGAGATTCAAAGAGATGACTGTGGTCATTGGGTCTCAACCATTAGCCAGCACTCTACTCAGACTGCTAAGATCAGGCAGGGACCTGTAGGGGATTGTTGTTTTTATTTATCAGTGGTCAGACTCCCAACAACTTCAATGGGAGGATTTGTCTCTTGGCAGTAGAAGTTTTATTTCTCTCATTAGCCTGCTAGTACAAAAAGAGCCCAATCAATGTGAATACACAGATACATTCAAAACAGATGCTCTCAAGGCTCTCTATTAATCAAAAAAATCACTGCTACTTTTAAAAGATTCATCATTGTTTTCAGAGCTGAACAAATAATTCATGAGTAACTTACTCACTAAATTCAGCCTACTTCGGTTCAAAGATTATCAATGTGAAGATCATGATTTCCTCAAATGTATTCATGTTTGAAGGCGATGAATATGTTAGCACATCGTTTGCTCTGTGGATCCTGATAACCCAACTGTAAACTGTATTCTTTGCTGTGATTTGTCAAAGTAATCAGATGGCACTTAGTGTTTGATCAGTGCGTGTGAAGGTACTGCCAAACAACCAAGATCGTTCCCATGTTTGTGTCCATAACGCTGAAACACTCCATCTGAGAACTCAGAAGCTGGAACACGAAAAGTAAAAATGGCATCAAAATGGAAAACAAATTTATTTTAAAACAGATACACTTTACAGAGAAGCAAAGTGTATGGCTCAGAAATAAAAATTACATGCAAATTTCAGACACCTTTTTGCTCTCCAAATTTACTCTAGATAGATACTGAAGACAATATATGTGTTTCACTCTAGTACAACTGTAAGTAACACTACTTATCTTCACATCAGAAAGCTCAGAAGTGCAAAAGGAGCCTCCGGTTGTGTCTTTGGCTATGGCAACCTTCAGCTTAATTATGCTGTATTTCTACAACAAACTTTAATACCTTTTCCAGGTCTAGTCTTTTATCAGTTTAATAGAACACATTTTAATTCAGGTGATACAGCTTCTGTGAAGAAGCTATGATCCAGAGACCAAAGAGCAAAGAACTATTTTTATAGCTCTTAAAGAAAGGCTATAGTGATACCAGTGTAAAATCCCTAACAAAAACTATAGTCACAGAACTACCCCTTTATTATACACTTCCAAGTCTTTAAATAGAAAAAAGAACAGATGCCAAAGCAGAGCCATATGTTTTAATTGTAGCTGTATACAAGCATGATTTTATTTTTTCTGACAGAAAATCTATAACTTGAGTGGGAACTTACTGAGTGGAATCCTCAATGCCATATTTCTGGCTAAAGAAATAAACTCCCTATAGAATATGTCAAAGTCTGAACTGAGAGATTGAAACATTTTGATAACAATTCAGTACTTGTCTCAAAACATCCAATTGCTTAGAAGTAATTGGTGGGAGGAGACAAACTGTTAATATTAGATTTATTTGGCAGAGTTTGTGTCTTACACTACAAACAACCACTAGCTCCCCTTGAAGTTGTTGGCAGGTAGCATGCATTTAAATCAATGGTTGGAGTCCAAACTAGCCCACTACTGCAACAGCCCAATATGCCTCTCACTACTTAAAAACCATCCCTTCTGAATGCAGATGATGGAAAAGAAAATGGTTAATCAGATCTCAAATGTCCCAGCAAGTTCCAGTCCTGGCTGCAAAAAAATACATTTTTCTGTAAATTCTTATGTCACTAGCTCAGCTTCAAAGGTGTAATGAACACACTGATGCCTATGGTCAACAAACCCAAACCTCCCTGATGCACCTCTGTGTCTTTAAATTTGAGCACTCCTCCTGTAATTTGTAACTGAGACCAGAGGGTGCTCATCTCTCCTGGGTTTTATAGCCCCTCTTAGCTCTGGATCCCTGCTCTAGAGCCAGGAGTCTTCTAGGATCTGGAACATTGCAGGAAAATTCTGGTTGCATGTGAAAAACAGCCACAAATTAAACACAGAAAAATTCATTCAGAAAATATTTTCAGAAGATTAAGGGTATGGACGCACAAATAAGAAGGTAAAGCCTGATGCATAAACCCAGAGCAAATACTGCTGCACCAGCTGTGTTTATTTGAAACTGCAAGAAATGGGCAGGCTGTATATTGAAAAGTCCATCTGACAGATTAACGAATTCAGCATGGATTTGTCCAGAGTTAAATCTGTCACTGGTCCGATGGTGCTAAATTGCTTTTAGGAGTTCATAGCTTTTTGAAACTGGGACAACTTGACATGGAAAAGTGAACATGTTAACCTGAAGTAAGGGGTTAGAACAAATTGGTTTTTGTGAAGTGTCATTTACACAAAGATCTCATTTTAAGAAAAGAAGGGAAAAATCCCTGAATGAGAAGAAGACAACAGAAGGAAACTTCCCCTATGATTCATCAACACTTCCAGTGTAATGCTGGGTTAAAACCTGCATAAATGGAGACCTTGCTAAAACCTATCAACATCCATATTATTAAAGACTAATTGAAGACCTTTTTTTAAAAAGGAGAGTTTTTCCTACTGATTTACTAAAAGGCATCTATGGTAGGGGTGGTTTTAGAACTGTCAGCTCCATCAACTCAACACACTGCATCTGATCTCAGATACTTGGACAACACAACTAATGAGAGGCTGCAAGTCAGAATTGTTGCCAAGGATGCAATCCGAGGAATTATGAAACATGCAGGAGGTTAGAGCTCACAGACAGCATAAATTTATGGCATAACATGTGAGAGAGGTGAGCAGAGATTATTGAACTTGCAGGAAGGTGAGCTGTTTATTTAAAGAAAGCAAATGGTGTTTTCTGCTTTTGCTGTTGGCCATTCTTAAACTGTTCATATTAAAGTAATGACTAGAGGGTCTCTGACCTGGAAGAACAAGGGAAATTCTGTCAACATGAGCGATTACCTAAGCATACAGACAAAAACAAGAGATATGCACACGCAGCTGAAGAGAGAAACCAGGTTTTATAAGCCTTGTACAACGGACAGCAACAATCAGAGGTTACTGAACGGGGGAAGCAGCATCAGGGAGCATCCAGGAGCTGCTCTCTGCTGTTACACAGTGCTCAGCAGGACACCTTGTCTTCAGGTGATTTCGAAACACTGCTGGTAGCTCCTTCTTTCTGAGCTAGTAGACTTTATCAGCAAAAGGGCTGCTACAGACAGACTGGGCATAGCAGCCTCACCATTTCACATCATGAGCCAGAAATAAAAACATGAAATTAAGTCATTCAGATTCGAGACTTGTACTAACATGGCTGGAGAAATGAGCATTCCCTGCCTGGCCAGGACAACCCTCTCTGAGGTCACTGTAACGAATCAGCTCCCTGGAGCGAGTACCTGAAAGATTTTCACCAGAACAAGAAGGGCATTTTGGAAAGGGAAATATTGAAATTGCTGCTTATTCAGATCCAGAACACAGGTAAAATCAAGCAGATATCCAGCAGGCTATTGCACTGAGAATTTTTCTATTTCAACTTTTGTGCTTTCTCTGCTTCAACACAGGTTTTAAGTGCTAGTGACAAAAGTAGAATATCCATGGCAGGGTGCCCTTTTTTTGAAACTGCACATTAGCTACAAAGATGAAAGTCATCCAGACTTCGTGCCCTCTTAAGAGGAATGCGATAAGGAGCGCTTTGGGAGGCAAAAGTTAGAGGAAGAGAGAGAATCAACCATTTGTTTCACTCTTCCGTCCCTCTTACAAGCCCAGAACTGAGGACTCTGGGTGGTAGGAGGAAGCGCAGGGTCCTGTTAAAAACCAGAGGCTGTCTGAAGCATCCCTCCCACACAGAAATCTCAGAGGCTTGTCTGTGGTCAGCCCTGTTGTACTGCAGTGCCCTTTCTTCCCTCTCCTGCCACAGCACAGAGGCAGGGACAGTCCCCTCCCCGTCCTCAGGGAAGCTTGTTCTGTAACACAATTACACTGGAGCATGGCAAGTGTGACCCTAGAGCCTTTCACAAGGGAATGGAGTCAGAGAATAATTCAGGCTGGAAAAGACCTTTACGATCATCGAATGCAGCCGTTAACCCAGCACTGCTAAGCCCACCACTAAACCATGTCCCTAAGTGTCACATTTACACATCTTTTAAATACCTCCAGCATGGGGACTCCACCACCTGCTCAGGCAACCTGTTCCAATGATTGAGTGACAGCCAAACCCAAAACCACCACTTGAGGAAGCTGCTGCCCTCTGGGGCAGTGTGAACTCATCAGCAGCACTCACTTCAGTAGGACAGGGGACACCACACGGTGACAGACGTGGGACAGGGACCCCAGAGCAGAGTCCTGCGTGCTTTGTTGCTGCTTCCTTTGCTGTGGACACATCCAGCCACAGCTGGGCTAAAGCCTTTCCCCTAACAGCAGCCCCTCACCCTGCTGCCAGCGCTGGAGAGACTGAGCAAGCAGGATGCCAGCAAGCTTCACTATTATGTTCCCTCTGTGAAAGACACCTGCTGCAATTCCTTTGTCATAGGGTGGCTCTGATGTGAAAAGGAAATTGGGTTTTATTACAAAATTGAACTTCATGAAAACACACCCTCCCCCTGCTATCAAATGCATTTCTACAAACAGAAAATCTAACTCTGCAGTAGGGTTTTTTTTCTTTTTCTGAATCTGAATAGTACAGAGGACACTGTGATATAAACGGAAACATTACAATCACATAACAGACAAAGCAGTGCTAGGCTGTATCACTCGATCACTATGGTCTCCTTCAGAAAAAGGAAAAGACTGATTGACTATAAAAGAAAATATTAAATAGCTGTAGTTTACCTATAAAGCCTTTAAAGCACAGATGGCCATTATCTAGGGGATATTGATGCAGAGAAATAACATGGGTCATGCACTATTAAAAAAATAATAAGACAAGGACCACATCTGACCCTGTAGAGCAAGAAATATTTGCTCTTTCAGGGGGTGACCAGACCAAGACGGCAGTTCTGTTCTCAGAGCCGCTATCATTATTTAAAAGCACCTGTGCCCTCAGTGTAATGCACCCTTTGCTGCTTTATGTTAGACAAAGCAGCTGGGCATTCTTCTTATCACCTCAAGAGATGGTCTTTAATTTTTGCTCAGAGATTATTTTTAAGTAGTTTCAGGAAAGTGCTTGTTATGCTTCTGTAAAGGGATCTGCAAAGACATCAAAGCGCGTGTGGCCTGCGCAGTGCGGCGCCTTCCCGCACCGACACACAAAGCCCGGCGGGACGGGGCCGAGCTCACACCAGCCTCCAGAGCTCAGGTGCTCATTGTAACGAGACAATCTGAAATTAAAAACATCAGCTGTAAAGCTCACAAGAGTAGATGTCTTCAGATCAAGGATGACATTATCTTTTCTCTTCTGTTTTCTATTTTTCCTTCTCTTTCATTCTTTCTTTTTAAACATTTTGCCACTAGTTGAGTTTCAGAAAGAGATTCCAAGCCAGACCAGTGCCAAGGAGGAAGCAAGCTCATGGAAGAGCAGAGTGTGTGACTGGCAGTACTTCTTGGTCTGAACTCAACTTTGAGAGATTTTTGGTAACTTTGTTGTAACAGTCTTTAGGAAACAATTTAATTTTCATCAAAGGTATCCTCTCTCTTTTGCCAGAAAATGATGCTTTAAAGCAGGACCAGCTTCATCTGTACAGCTGTCAGTTTTCAGATGAATCATAGAAAAATGTGTTACTTGAATCCCTATTTCAGAGATTTCTGCCATGTCTTGTGGAGTTGTAGGCAGTGTGGGTATTGAATGTCCTTATTCATCTTAGGAAGGGAAAACAGAGGGTTTCCCTCCTTCCTTAAGAGGTTTGTGTGAAAACCACCCAATTTTTCTTTTTCACCAATACTTTCAGGAAGTCATAAACCTGATGTGCTAATGACCTATAATACAAAAATAATTTTTCAATATTTGTGAGGGTGTAAATTCTGTTCCCCCTTCCCTTTTCACCAAGCTTTGTCTTAAAGGGAATGAAGAGTTGGTAATATTATGCCTTCCCCATCAAATCCTCATGAGTACCCAACATGCTGCAGGGCTATTTCAAACACAAAAAAGAGGGTATCCAATTCTGATTTTATCATAAGGCACACAGTATTTGAAATCTTTGATTCATGAGGCACTTAGTTCTCTTTCCTGTGTAAATTCCAGCCATTTTGTCCACAGAGAAAAGAATGGGAGTACAGTCCCAGGACACCCTACAGATACAAATACCAGGAAGCAAATAAAAATAATGTGCAGCATATAAAAATCATGGTGTTTCAAAGAATAATAACAAGTTAGTTAATGTTGCTCTAGAAATAGTAATTCTGTAATTGCAAGGTCTACTGCTAGGAATGCCCAGCTATGACTTAAACACCCCTGTTAGTTTACAAGAAGCATTTTAGAAAAAGCCATTTCATCTCTATGCCACATAACCAGCTCCAATCAATATGTTTCCCTCCCTGTAATGTCTATTAAGTGCATCCCTTGGTGACAGAACAACACACAGTATGGACACGACAGTTAGGAAAAAATCCACAGTATCTAGTCAGCATTTGTGTATCACTCAAACTCCTCTCTCTTCATGTCTGCAACCTATCACAAGAGTGATTTGTGCTTGGGAGTGTATTCCAAGGGGTCTGCTGCAGGAAAATGTCATCCCACACACATCATCCGGTTTGTGGTGCATCTACAATGGCCAGGCCACTAAGACTTCCCAAGGCAAACAGCTGGCTTCTGCTCCTTACAAGCACCATTTGCATGGTAAAGACCCTGTATTAATCACCCACAATATAACTGCATAACCCACATTAACCCTAAAAATAACTTCCCATATAGAGATGTGAAATACTTAGTTCATGCGTGTTTTCATTTCACGAGAGCCTTGTTACACCAATTACTCTTGTTGGTTTGGCAAAAGTTAGGTTTGCTGAGTGCCAAATGCTGCACACAGATGTATGTGCCTGGCTACTGCTGAAATAAAAATCAGAGGCTTTGACTTCCACTTTTCTTTTTATCCCTCTGGTCTGGAAGACAGTCTACCAATCATAGACAGATTGAATATGATGCACACCCACATGCACGCCCAAATGGCTTTATGCACACAAAAGAAAACGGGGCCATTTGCATTTAGAAGTGCTTTTATGAGGTATGCATTTAGTAACTATGTTTACAGCTGGGGTCTGGGAGATGATTTCAGGAATGGCATCCAGAGAATTGAATACAGCACTGGCAGTCAAATAAATGATTGCAGCAGCCTGATCCTCATCCTGAAAGTGGGTGGTATTCCTTTTTTTTGGCAAGTATACGACATCACAGGGACTGGATAGTGCTCTTCCCCTTCCTAGCCCTTCTCCATGCTCTTTCCTCTCTTCCCATTTGGCCTCCTTTTTATTCAAGGCTCTGGGCAAAATGGCACAGAAAAGGAGTAAGAGACAAACAGGAACCCACCTAAGTCAGCCTTCTTTTTGCTTTTGGGGGTTTTTTTCCCCATGTTGGAGTTAGTTGAAGAGAGAAACTGTTCAGCATTCAGCTGTGGGCTTTATCCAAACCTCCACCTTTGGGTGTCTTTTCACCCTTGTTTTCTGCCCTGATGCCCACAGTTAGGCCGGTCTGAAAGTAATTTACAGCACATGCAGATGCTCCTTGGTGCCACCTCTTCGAGGGTCACAGATAAGGAGTACCAGTGTCGGTTTAGATGCCTGCACACCCATCTTCCTGTGAGAACTCCTGCCCCTAAACCCAGTGGCTGTGCTGTGGTGCTGAGCTCACACAGAGCCGTGGTGAGCTCTTAGAGCAGGGAGCGTTTTGCTGAAGCAGAATGATGGTTAAAGTGCAAGGCATCACGCTTGAAATGGCAACAGCAGCTGCTGCTTAGCTGTTGAACAAACTTCTAAGAATTCAGTCTGTGACCAAAAATACCCCACAGTTCCACTACATTTCAGTACCTGAAGAGAAGTGCCCTGCGTACCACCTGGGAGTCTGACCCCACGTTCCACGTTTTTCATGCCATCCCTATTAACTGGACCTGAAGTTCTGCAAAGTGAGGACTGCACATCCAGAGATGAGCTCCTGCTCCAAAACACAGCTCCTTCTTCATAAAGATGAGCCTGTAATTCTGTCTTTAACAGTCTGTGGCTGAGGGGGAGCACCTGCTTTGTAGGCCAAGTTATCAGGTTAAGCACAAATTTGAGAGAGACTGAGACATAATGACATAAAATTCTGTTCAGAACTGTTAGTGGAATGCTCCCAGTCCGCCTCTTCCTCAGCATTATTAGGCAGTAAGAGGGTAAGCAGGAGACACAGAAAAGGGGTGTGCTGCTCCCCTTGTTTAATTTTACCATCTTACATGAATAAAAAAAAGAGATGAATATTTTATAACCTTTGCTTTCATCATAAATAATTTTGTGACAGTTCAGCATTCCTGTAGATTATTTACAGCTTTTTGGTTGATGTGTGCTCTGAAAACATTTTAAAAAATAATGGTTTTTTGGATATTGCCACAGTAGCATGAGTACACCTTTCAGATTTCCTACATTCATTTCAAGGACACTCCAGGCTGAGGGTCCACAAACTCTCCCTTTTCACGGAGCTGTTCTTTTATAAAACACCAACACTCTTGCTCCAAAAATGCCAAATATAGTCGAGAGAACTCCTTGATAACATGGTTTTGCTAAAAACTATTTATATTCATAGATTCCTGACAGTTCACTTCATTTTGATACAGTTTCTGCATTTAGCCTTCCGATTCTAATTTTTTTAAACCTTGTTTTTGGTTTAAGATTTGGAAAAGAAACTAAAGATCTAATTAGGGAAAAAGATATATAACTACATAAATTACTTACTCTGTGAGCACAATTACTTGTAAATAGCCATGAATCTTTCTTTAAAGCAAGACAAAACATAAAATAGTCTAGTTAACTGTAAATTTAAACCTATTTCACTTTCAGGCTTCACCGCTTCCAGTGTGAATCAGCCTATTATCTTTAAGTATGAAATTAGAAAAAAGATTTGCTGTTTGTGTACACCCAAAGATTAACATTTCCCTCAGATTAACAGTGTGTTTCTTGAAGATGAAAAGAACATAACACCAAGAAACACAGTTTAATACTGCTTCTCAGGAGTAACTTTGTTTTTATAGCAAATGCAGCTTGAGATTAAGAATATGCTTTAAAACCAACTAGTGAAAAAGTGATACCAAAGCAGTGGTGCTTTGTGGTGAAAGCAAAACAAATTACTACATGGCCCAAAAGTTAAAGACATAAAATCTGCAGTTTACAGTACATTTGCTTGCATCTTTTTGTGGTATGCAAAATAATGCATAAAATTTCAGGATTAAGCATATTTAAATGTCACTTGAATCAGAATTAGAAAAATTGTTGGAATATTAAAATAAGGCATCTCTCTGGAGTAGTCTCTGCTCTATAATTGCCTGGTCAATATATTTAAGTTTGCTGAGGAACATCTAGCCAGAGGAAAAGCAGAATACATCATTTTTCCTTCCTTCACGTTGCCCAAGCCTTCAGTCTTTCTAGGAATAGTAAAAATATGAAAATACTAACATCATGTGGTTTCTCTGCCACGTTTGCTTTGGGCTAATTCTCATCGCTGTAAGACACAAGGACAGAGCAGGCTGCTGCATTTATTTCCCAGAGATTTACATACAAGACAAAAGTAAAACATACTGTTTACTCACTCTTTACTTATTTCCTCCAATCTGCTTGATTTTTCTTTCTTACTGAGTTCTCCTTGCCTTTCCAGCCCCACAACGGGCCCTGCCCTAACACACAAATACCAACTCAAATATAACACACAAACACCAACTCAAACATAACACACAAATACCAACTCAAACATAACCCAGAAACACCAACTCAAACATATTACATACCAATGCCAACTCAAACATATTATTGTGGGTAACAGTATGGGCTGCTAAGAGAGGCTGATCCTGTAAAGAACTGAGGCAGCTTTAGCTACAAGCTAGAGAGTTTCCTCATCCATTGGCAATGCCCTGTACCCTGCATTCCTCTCCTGCTGAAGTCTAGAAAGGCTTCTAGCACAGCACTGGGCTCTGTTGGTCTCAAATCCTGTAACAGCAGTGAGGCCACAAAGATACCACGTAAGGCCCCCATAATTTATTATTTCTGCCGATCTCCCTGAATCTCACACACTTCTTGTCAGAGCACAGATATGCTGCACCTGACTGATGGTGCTGGGCTGCAATCTTGTCCACTAAATTCTGAGTTAATTCTGACACCTCTGCCCACAGATGTTCTCCTGTCATATCAGGACCAAGGACCTGGGGAGCAGGTCAGGCAAGGAAGGAGAGGCCCAGTGCCATTACAGTTGTTTCATGATCATTCCAAGGACATCTCAAAGTGGCCAGGATGAAGTCATCTGCACTGTGCATTGCATGCTGGATGAGAGATTGAAATACAAAGAGAGTCTGGGGTGTGGGGATGTGTGTAAGGTTTGGAAGTTGCACAGATTCAGTCCCTGAAACTTTTGTAGTCAAGTCCTTTACCTAATAGTGACCTAACTCTTGGCAGAGGGTTTTTCAGACAGGAGGCAAAATTGGAAACCAGAGGAAACACATGTTGTTTGTAGTTGAAAGTACAGTTCATAAAACTTGTACAATTTGATGGTTGTCTGCAATGCTGGATAAACCCCTAGTTCCTACTTAACATGTAGAATCTGAGGTCTATGCATAATTTTTGCATACCAAGCAGCCCATGGTGCTTGAAGTTGCATATATGTGCAGCAAAAATAATGGCTATCTGCCAAAGATTTTCTAAACTGCATGAGCAGGTTCACACAGAGAACATCAGCCTGCCTGACACCATCCAGAAAACCCCAGGAAGGGTGTTTGTAGCTCCAGAGTCTAGCTGTGTTGCCACAAATATTCATCTGTTGTTTCTATGTTCTTTCTCCCTTCCCCTTTGTTACTGAAATTGCAAAACAGACTTATACCCACTCCAGACAGTGGAACTCCGTCTGGAGATTTTCAGCAAGGTGTCTGGAAAAGGCGTACAAGTAAAACAGGATATGTTACACTCAGATTGAGATTCTAAGAAAGTTGTTCTTAAAAGATACATCTTGGTAATTCTTCAGAGCAATTCTCAAATACTGTCGACACAGGCACCTGTGGACACCTCAGTGAAAAACAAATCCTAAGCCGACAGCCACAACAACTCCACTTTCCATTATCACTGAAGAATTAACTCCTTGAGTTGTGTTATTTAGAAGCAAAAAAATGAAACCCAACCACAACAAATAGCTGGAGAAAGGCTATTTGGCCTTTAACATCAATAAACTCGTAAGTCATGAGAGGGAATAAACAAGGAGCTCTATGAGGTTTTCTTTAGTGCTGGTTTTCAGAAGATAACTCTATTTTGACTTATTTTCTAGGTTTTGCAGTATTCTTCTTCTGCTAACACCACTCTTGACAGATAACTTAACTTAAGTATTTAGAGAATTAGTTGGCACCAGAAAAAACTTGATAGTGTAGTTCAACAAGATGAAAGAGGTCACCGGGAGACATTATCCAAACTGCCCCAAGGACCAAATGTCCTGTGAGCAATGGTGGAAACAACAGTCATTACAGAAAGGAGAAGATGTGAAAGCGAGGGAGTTACCTAATTGAGGGTATTGAATCAGTGGAAGGAATGACTAGGGAAGGAGAAAACAAGAGGCAGATAAGAAATTACAGACAGATGCACCACATATGGGTTTAAACTCTGCTGAGGTGGATACCTGCACCCCTGGATTTCTAGGCAAATGACCAGTTCATTATTTCATTGCTGTGTTTCACTGTCAGCCAGCCAGAGCAGCTGGAGAACACGTGCCTGAGCAGTTCTTGTGGGCAACCACTGCAAAGCAAAGCAGTTTACACATCCACACTCCTCCAGACACAGAAAGCAGATCCAAGAAATACACACTCCTCCAGAAACAGAAAGAAAACAAATACACATGGCACTGCTCGGAGTTGGAGTACCTCACAGCAGCACTGTCAACTGAGTACTCTGGGAGATGAGTGCTAGGCTTTCACAATATGTCATGGTAAAATAGGAAGCAGGGAGAGAATAGGAAAGAGAAACATGGACTTTCTCACAACAGGTCTAAGTTTTGATCTCAGAATGACAGGCTTCTTAAGTGAGACTTCAGAGGTTGGGGTGTAGTATGAGCAAACAGGAAAACTACAGGTCCTAAGGGATGAACAGACTCTCTTTACCCCGGTCTTCTAAGCAAATGACCACTGAACTAAATCTTCATACAGATGGCAAATGAATGGAGCCTTTGCTTCCCCACCAGGCAGACAACTTCAAAGGAGAAAATTAACCTTTCTCTTCTACAGCAAATAAAGTATTAAATCTGTTGTAAAAACTGTTCAATTAATTAAGAATATTGCAGATTAGCACAACACAGAGAAATGTACGTCCAAATGCAAGGAAGGCCGTGCTTATTTCTGAATAAGGCAGTATTGCTAAATACTGTAATGATTAAAACTCAAGGAGAACCTAGAAAAATGTAATCTGTGCCAATACTTCTCCAGATGCCAACTTCTTTTTAGCAGCACTAAACTACTCTTAGAATGATAACTTTTCACTTCCTAGAAAAAGCATCTTTCACATCTAGAAAAAGCAGGATTTGGGAATCTTACGACTCAGAAGTTAGTCAGGATTTTTATTTGGAACCGAATGCTGGACCAGTTTCCTGCCTTGATTGCGGAGGGCAGGCTCTAGTAGCAGATAGGGGAAGGCTCTTGTTCCCAATGGTAAAATACTTCACTGTGAGACTATCCCACTTCTTATATAATGCTCCAGGGAAAAAGGGCCAAAAATGAAGAGAACATAATCTTCCCAGGGGAGAGAACTGATTAATCCCTAAATGAGAAACCTATTACAAGTAGATTGATGAAGCTCCCCTACAGAACTGGAGGTTGAAAATAATTCTTTGGAAATACTGCAATCCTCACCAACAGCACTTTTTCTTGAAATGTCTGGAATTTATTTGGAAGTTGAATTTCAAGCAGAACCACAAGTGGATTTGGCAAGCCACTGTGAGACTCACTGATAGTGTCACACATTGTTTTTACAGGGTTACTGCTCAGAAAATCTGAATTCTCAGTAACTGTTGATATCTCTTGTGTCTTTTCAGACAAGTCCTTTTTAAGCTGAAATTTATCTTACCCTTTGCTTCCCTTAATCCTGACAAACAGTGGCTTCATTTACAGCCATACCCACATTTATAGGGAGGGAGACACTTCCTACTGCAGATCAGTGAGCAGAAGGCCTTATGGAGAGCCACAGCATCTCTGTGCCTTACTGAGAGCCACAGCATCTCTGTGCCTTATGGAGAGCCACAGCATCTCTGTGCCTTACTGAGAGCCACAGCATCTCTGTGCCTTACTGAGAGCCACAGCATCTCTGTGCCTTACTGAGAGCCACAGCATCTCTGTGCCTGATTGAGAGCCACAGCATCTCTGTGCCTGATTGAGAGCCACAGCATCTCTGTGCCTTATCAAGAGCCACAGCATCTCTGTGCCTGATTGAGAGCCACAGCATCTCTGTGCCTTACTGAGAACCACAGCATCTCTGTGCCTTATCAAGAGCCACAGCATCTCTGTGTGAGATGGATGGGACCTCTCTGCAGCGAGCACATGAGTGTCAAAAGCAGACGTGTCACTAACCAGTTACTATGACTTACAAAATGAAAATAGATGTTTAAATGCTGTGAAGAGATAAAATGTCAAAAAGGGAGGCAGAATGAATGGCCTAAAATGGAGGGCTTGTTTGAGTGATCCTGTCCCAGAAAGTTCAGTCATGCTGTCCTGACACAAAATCCCTGCTAGATTCTCCCATTGATCATATGCTTTTTGTACTTGCCAACAGAAATGTATATTTAGTAACTCCCTGAAAGATTTACATCTATTACATTGACACAGAATACAAATGAGGCATTTTAAGTGGCATTTTATGGCTATGTTGTAAAACAAATTGCCACATCTGTTTGAATTCCTGTTTTACCATATCCATCCTTCAATCTTCTTCAGCTTGTCTTTACTGTGAGGTCCTTCCCTTCCTCAAGCCTGTTTTATACCAACCAGAAGCTCATGTCTATTTTTCAACTTTCTTCTGTTGAACATGGGCACAGCAGCTCTGCCACTTGCCATACATTCCATTAAGTTGAGATATTGTTCCTGTAACACAACAGAGGAACAGCACAGACACAGTTTTTTCACATAATGTCAGATTAATCAATCATTTTTTTTAAACAGGCATGAAGTACAAAATACTCGAAATCCCATGTATATAAAGTGCTTTCTTAGAAGGTATAATTCATCACACACCTTTGCCATGGCATAACTAATACTAATTTTGCCCTTGCACTTCAACAGTGTATCACTTCACATGCCTCGGTCTGTGCACATTGCTAAGATGTGTAGGCTGCTAAAATTCTTCATCCCTCCCCACTCAAAAAAGACAAAAAATAGCCAAGTGAGAAACTGTAAAAGCATCTGCCTATATTTCTGCTAAGATCATGCAGTAGTTAGAAATGGCACTAAAAGACCTGGAAAACCTCTGAAACTAAACATCTGACAGAATTAATAGTACACTGAGCAGGCACTGCCCAAGAGCAACTCCTCAGCAATTCCCACTTTCTCTCCTCTGACTTCTCCATCTTTCCCATTCCCGCCCTTCTCTTCTCTTTCCAAGCTCAGTTCTCCTGTTAGACCTGGAATGCAGCTGGGTGGAAAGAAGGTGTCAGCACCAGTCCAGCATGGAACAGCAGATCAGGAGCAGTGTTTTCTGTCTTCCTAGAGATATCTGTTCCCCACTGATCATTGCTGTTTCCAGCTGCCCACTCCCATGACTAAAGCTCCAAGCAATAATGCATAGGCCCTACATCCATAAACTAAGCACCATCAACAACTGGCTCACCAGCACTATCCAGGGCATTAATGGATGCCATATTCACCATCAACTTCTCCATAGCCTGTCTAGAGAACCAATAAGAAAGGTCTAATATTTTGCTTTTCAGGACGGAAATGTCACCAATTCCATCTGAGTCCTCTTCGCCTACAACTTTGCATTCGGTAACAAACGCGTTCCCCAGCCTGGGAACGCAGCTAGAGATCTCAAGCTGTCTGAACAATATGCCCATCTCATTGTGTCCCAAAGAAGAGGTTATTAATAACTACTAATAATATGAGTATTAATAATTCTAACGATCATCTGCTTCGGTGACAACAATGCCATCTTCCTCATCCAAACTGTGAACCTGAACTTCCTTCTTTCACCACTTAAGGAACATTAGCTTTCCATCAGACTGTGTCTGGGAAACTCCCTGCATCCACACTAATTTCCCAGTGGCCTGATTCAACATAAGCAAAAATCTATTATAAACTGAAGTATGTAAAAAAAACCCAGCTGCCATTTAAAACATGTAAACATGACTGTAATACATAACCAGCCTCTGAAAAGGGTTAGTTTTTGGTTTCAGCAATCTAAAGAGTAGTTTTAACCAAGGAAAACAATTTTCCAGGGACATAGGTCACATTTTTGAGCAAGCCACTCACTACCACAGATGAATTCACTTCTTGCAGCAAGGAACCCCGAGGTGCTCATAGATCCACGCATTGCTGTGTCTTCTCTCACCTCCTGCAAACACCTTTCAGGCCTTTCAGTGAAATCTGTCGGTGTCATTTATGTGAACATGAAGGACATCTAGTGGATTCTTGCTTGCTCCCAGCAGAATGCACAGTTTTAGCCTCTGCTCCCCGATTTCTTATCCTTGCTCCTGAAAACCAGCACATGCTTCTGTTCTCTGAGGACAGGCAAGGAAGTGCAAAACGGCACAGATTTCTCTCTTGCTGCTGTCAGCGGGGATGTGCAGTTCCTCTCTGGCCCTCTGCCTTCCCTCTGCAGAGCACGGCATCTTCTGCCCTTTGTCAGACCCCTGACCCATGTTACCTCCTCTCCACTCAGTCTCCCAGCACCAAGAAGCCTGCAACAGTCAATACCACAACCTGCACAAGATAATTAGTGAGAATATTGTGCATTTAACCTATTCTGAACTGCCAGGGATTACAGCCATGTAGACGTGCACTCTCTGGACTCATCTACACGGTAACACTTTAGGAGTGTAATTCATGGGCAAAACCCTCTTAATTTTATCCTAGCCCAACACCTTAGCACAGAGATTACAGAGGGCCTAAACTTTCCACAAAAAACAACAGAAGGCTTTTGTAGCTAGGGAATCAAACTCGTATATATGGCTAAGCACAATTAAGTCTGCTGTGGAAAAAAACCCAAAGGCTTATTCAGATTGCCTAGTAAAAGCTTAAACATAAATATTTAATTCAGAATATTTTCTAAATTCACTTTCAAAACCCATCACTCACAGTATTTCAAAGGCTGAGGCACAGAGGTGTTTTATCTCTAAAAGAACAAGTAAACAAATGCAAGTTTCCCCCGTTCATTTAGCTGAATATGTCAAAGCAAGAAGTTGCTAAAAAATTAGGAAATATGTAAATAACAACCATTCCAATAAGTGGGTATCTCTCATGGTAGAGCTATAAACTGAAAAGGTGGAAGGGCATTCTGTGTGGTGCTTCTATTGCAGTGAAAGCTGGGGTTTGTGCTGGAGTTAATGTCCCTTCCCACAGGGCATCTCTGGCTGCCTGACTGCTGCAGCGGGTGCCCTTCAGGTCCTGCTGGGACACACTTGCCCTGCAGAACCTGTGTTTTCCAAAGGCTTCCCCACCCAGCCCCATCTTTCCCGGCCCCCAGACAGCAGCCAGGTCCATACAAGAGGACCATGGTCAAATTGTGTGCACTTTCCCTCTGTTATCTTCATTGAGGCCAACCCTATAGCAAGCCAAGGCTGCTGAGCCCAGCAAAACCAGCCACAAAAGCATCAAGGAATTCCTTGTCTCAGAACCTAGTATCGACTGCAATGGGTATCATGATTTATTTTCTTAATCCCTCTGTACATCCATGTGAGAGCTTTGGATGGCCAAACTCTGCTGGTCCTTTGTCTGCTGAGTGGTCACAACCTCATCCCCACGGCCCCACGGGGCGAGCACTCGGCACCTGCACAGCTCTGCACGCTGAGCCTGGCGCCCAAGTGCTCCACAAAGGAGTGACTCACACCACGTTGAGAAGGGGCACAGTTCCCATTCCCAGCTACAAGTATTTTTAGCTGCTCTGACAAACAGAACAACTTGTCGAGATGACCCAGGAAGCGTTTGAAGAAGAAAACACAGTAGAATTTGTGGACAGAGACACACAGTGAGGATGCCAGGACTCGAATGCAAAGAGCATCCTGTGCTGGAGCTGGGGTGTGTGGATGTCTCCCGGCCCAGGCACTGGATAACCTCAAGTCCAACACTTACATGTACTCACTTATCCTCTCTAGAGGACATTTCATTCACCTTGTGCATGAAATCAGGATATTTGTGATTTGTAAGAAAGACAAAAAGGGGGTATCCAGAATTCACTTCATCAATGATGGAAACACTCTCAGCAACGTACTAAATTTTTAACAGTTTTTGAAACAGACTTTCTAGTTTTTTTATAATATGATTGTTTTATTTTTTCAGACACCAAGATTTGTTACGTTCAAATTTTCTCTCTTCCTCACATGGGAGTAGGATTCAGTCCAAACAATTCCTCAGCAGAGCTGACCAATACAATCTTGGCTGTCCATCAGCTACTAATGCTGTTCTACTATCCTTCCTTTCAAATTTGAGGGAAAGCCACACTTGATTTTCTTAGTAAATGAAAAGTTCATCTATCTCACCTGAACGCCAACACAAGTGTTCCAATTATTCTAAGGTGCGATTAGAAACTTTTTTTGAATTAATCATTGTCTACTGCACTGGTAGGAACTTTAAAATTACATATTGAGTATTGGCTCCAGGAGTTACCAAACACTTCACAGAATTCTCCCAGACTGAAATTTTTCCTCAGCTTCCACAGCATCCTGACTAGAGCTATGACCTTTTTGTCACTGCCCTTACAGCTCAGCTTTCCACACCAATCTGGAGCAAGTTCTGCTGCTCAGAGTACATGTCCCCAAGCAGCACAAGCAGGATGTCACATGGCAGTTTGTGAGGAGCCATTCTGCTGTTTGCAGCACAGGGCAAGCAGACTGAAAGGGTTTATGGCTATTGTTAATATAATATTCAAGTAGATTTCCAGAAGCACTAGAGGTGCGGTGACTGCAGTCTGAGAAATGCTCCTGGGAATTTGCACCACAGTGTCTAAGCTTTCAAAGTAAGCAGCAGAGTCTGAGTTCTTTGATTTCTCATTGTTCACGTGGAGACAAACAGAGAAGCTGAAGTGGGGGGGTTAAGGTGGCTTCACATTTCTGAAGGTTGAACAGACCTGTCTCAGCCTCAGAACTGAGCATCTGAGAACGCCAGGTTCACTGGAGATTTTGGGCATGCATACTGATGTGGGTACACAGATGTGGTGAACTGTGCTCTCAGTGAGCAAACGGCCTTGGATATAAACACTGACCCAGAGTAACCATCAAGTGCTGCATGGATAGCAGGAGTAAAGAACGTGAGCACCATGAACCACTCCTGTACCCACGCATGTGGGAACTCTTTCGCCTTCTAAAGATGCCCTTTCCTCTGTGCTGTGCTTCCTCCAGACTACTCAGTTTTGCTACTTCTCAGCTGGAGAAGTCACTAATAGCAATAACAAAAGTCATGCAGAATACATTTAACAGCAAGGTACCATATCCTGTGGAAATTATTGCTTTGTATTAATATTTATTGTTTACCAACTGTATAATAGGAAGGCTAAATGGTCTACTTGAGTCGTTTTGTGAGGATGCATTTACACTTAAAATGTTTAATAAAACATTTAGCTAGCTGAATAATATATACACATTTTTAGATTAGCCCGTGGGCCGGTCTGTAGAGGAAGGTATCCTGGGTTCTGCTGGTGTGTTTCAGTCACTGCTGTCGTGCCATTCTCTCTCACAGGCACACTCCCTCCAGCTTACCTACAGCAGAACTCAGTGGTCAGGATGCTGTGCAGGAGGAATTACATTGGAAAAGTGAGTGGTTTAACATTCACACCTTGTCTTACATTAGCACAGCTTTCCCAGGGCCCAGATCTGTAACTCTGCCTCACAGAAATTTTACAGACGTGCCTCTACGTGCACATTGCTCTGAATTTATACAGAGCAACCTGCATTATTGTCACAGAGCAGCTACGCTCTGGCCAGGAAAATTTAGGTTACTACATGTGAAAAAGAGTCCTATTGTTTACCCAAAACCAAGGATCACATCTGTGCCGACTGGCAGTTAGGCAGGGCCATCTGTCATTTTGGGGTATCCTAATGGGATTTGGCATCAGAAGATGAGGTTCTATAACCAGGTAAAGATCAAGGGACAAGAATGCCTCGAGGCCTCAATTACCCACAACTTCACATTGTGGTGCCTTCAGAAATCTGTTCTGGGAACCATGTTAAGTGCAATTCATTGATGTTTATGGTTCACTTTTGCTGTTCCTGGAAGCAGAATAGCTTGTAAAATTAGCAGCTGTAGAAAAGGGGGACAGCTGAGAAAAGGGGGAAAAAATACCCTTGAAATAATGGAATTTTGATTTTATTTCTTGATACTTCTGTCTTTGGCACAAATCCAATTTAACAACACTACCTTCAAGATGCCCTTTATTTCCAGGTGATCATTCTGTATTTACACCCTGTAGAGGGTTTATTTTATACTCTGTGTACAGTGTGTAGACAGAACTCTAGAGACCCCTGCTTCTGAAACCTTTTATCTTTTTAAATTCTGAGTGCCCTCTCTATTGGTAGACATTCTATGAGTTCTGAATCGGATATTTTGTGAAATCAAATAAATAAACAAACAAACATATCACCACTGAGAATGTACAATTCTGCTGAAAAAGGTGGATAACTTCCCACCCATTATTCAACAATAATCCTAAATGGATTATTCCAATTAGAAATGTGATTCTGTGGCCGAAGCACCGCACTGACACAGATAGCTATTTGTACAAATTAGAGCTACACAATATCTTCCCAGAGAAAAGCAGAGAAGTTTTCAGTAACATTAGTAACGTATCATACAATTTGGAGACAGGACAACTTGTATAAACTTGTCTAGGTGTTATGAAAAAAGCTCTTTTAGGAAAGAATCCACATTTTTGAGTCTACAGAAATAGAGATGCTGTTAACGTTTTAAGGAAAAAACAACCCCCAAACCCCTGCAATGAGATGCCAAACCAAATATTGCTCCTGACAGGAGATATCAAGTCATCAGGCCTAAAATGTTTCTAATATCTTCTGGTTTAGAATAATCTGTGAATCCATTTCCACAAAGCTTTGCAACTGCCAGTGTAATGAAGACAACACTAGTAACGAGGCCTCGAGTATTTTCTTTGAGAACTGTTGAAGTTCCCAGTAGATGTAAAACCACTGCTCCACTTGATTGTCTCATGCTGTGAGGACAGACTGCTAGGGTGTCATTCACAACTGAGAAACAAAGTCAGGACACTTGGTTATGTACTTAATTTCCTCTGAATTATTTCTGTAACAATTGTAGTGTGGATAAATAGGGATTTAGCCAGAAGTTCTCCACTCGGACCTTTGGTTAAATGCAGCTTTAAGAGGACGACAGCCAACAGGTTCCTAACAGAACCTTCCTCCACGTGATTTTCCCCTTGGCAGCACGTTTGCTCCCTGCTAAAGCAGCTTTGTGGGGCCTCCCTGCCACCTCTGGCTCCCGTGGTGGCTCAGCCCTCCCAGCAGCCAGGCTCGCTGCTGTGTGGCCATCCCCTCTGCTCCACTGCCAGGGAGCACTTTCACCCTCCTGCTCGAGCTCAGCTCCGGAGAGGATCCCTCTGCTCCCCTGGTTCCTGGAGAGCTGTGCAGGGAACTGCTCAGCCACTCGCTTTGCAGAGTGTGCTCCCCAGGGCAGCAGCTGGCAGGTCGCTGTGGGTGTGAAAGGAGGGTTGGAATGTCCTGAGGCATCCATGTCACAAGCCCAGTGCCAACATGCTGCCCCTTTGGTGCTTGTCATGGCTCTTTTCCCAAGCCAAGCATCACAGGACACAAAGGTTGCCTGGAAACTGGACCAAACCACAGGATGCTCAAGAGTATTGTTGCAGAGTGGCACTATCACAAGAAGGATGAGATTTCCATATTATGTTAAATAGCTCAGCTTTTTTGGTATGTAACTGGAACTTCCTATGTATGTTTTTACTAAGGAATAATTTTTTAAGGTATTCTCTTACCAAATTTTCAAGTAGCCAAAGGTCAAAACTGGAAAAAAAGGCAATAAAATGGAAAAAGTCCAGGGAATAAAGACTCTGGTTTTTAGTACCTCCTGTTAATTCCATACAGCTACATTAAAACAGAAAAATAAATGTCATTGTGAGAGGAGCTTCTCTCTTTTCAAGAGCACACTGCAGGAAATGCACATCAATAGATGCAAGTTAAATTTTTATATACAGCTGCTTGAACAACAGATCCCACCAAGGGAAATAATGGCCCTGGCTCTGTTAGAGAGGTGTCGTGTGTGGGACCTGCTGCCTCTCGGTGTGGTGTGACCTGTGCCCTCCCCCTGCCCACCCGGGCAGGGCAGCAGCAGAGCCAGCCCCCACTGCAGCAGCAGAAAGGGGAAAGGATGCTCAGAATGGGAGGCTGGGAGAACCCCAAGCTTATCTGCAGAACCCAAGCAGCCCGCAGCCACTACCAGAGAGAAAAGCAGGTTGTCAGCAAATACTATTTTCTGCCTTTGAACCTGGAAGAGAATGCAAGGGACTTGTGAATGTTGCAAAGAAAGAGGAGCATACATGTCCAGTGAAGCTTTTCTTCGGGATTTAAATACTCCTTTTTCCAAACTTAAGAAAGCTGCATTGTTCACGAAATTTAATGCTTTAACTTGGTCCATTTTCAGAAGGTAAATCCTAAAAAGCTCAGTGTGGCATTTTTAAACAACTGCCGCCACAAATCTCCAGATTTTTGTGTTTCTAACCTTGCTTTTAAGTGCTTGCATGACTAATGAAGTGTGACATTGCTGAGATTTGCTAGCATTCTTTTCTGTAACATAAGTTCTAGCTGACAAAAATATGGCTAAATTTAGATACCTGCAGCAAACAAGAACCTTCAAAACAAAAGCAGGCTTAAGGATTAAAATTGGCTATGACATGTTTGTGCTCAACACAGGCAAGTTCACATAACCCCTTGCCTGCTGCCCCACGCGCAGTCGGGCTGGCTCAGAAGAGCAGTTTGCTGAGTACTGCCTATAAAAGCATTAGTCTGAAGTGCTGCTGTTCCAGCAGGTTGTGCCAGTGTGGCAGGTGGAGCCTGCTGGGTCTTTCAAATACAGATTCTTATTTTTTTTTTCAAATAAGTCATTAAAAAGGGAAAAACAGACGGAAAAAGACCTCCTCTGTAGGTAACAAACTGGTGCTAAGAAACATTGCTCCAACAGCAGAGAAGTCTCATAGCAGCATCTCCAAACCCTAAATGCATTCAGATACCATATTGCATTTCCCCAGTTTTCTATTGTCTGTGTCTTCTTTAAATGGGTCAAATCCAGCTGAATCCTTGCTTGATTATCCTTATACATTTCCTCACATATCCCTGAAAGATTCAAACCACAGTTCAGTATTGGTCAATAACAGTCAGACTGAATTCCATTGATGGCTTATCAGACAAATATAAAAGATCTGCAACGGGAGTTACCTAGTTATGCCCAGAAAAAAAAAAAAAGAAAGAGAAATCAGAAATCCTGCAGCTGAATTTCAAATGTCCAATTTCTCCTTTTATCTTCTGCTTTCTTTTTTTGCATTGTGCCAGACAACTACCTTAGAAGCCACAAGAGAATGATATATAAACACCACTGCTTTCTAATACTTCTGCTGGTAGAATTAACCACGTTATTCAAATGTCAATTTACTGCAAAGATAAATTCTTTTAAATCAAAGTACCATCTGAAATTGAATTTTCAAGCCATTAACTTTACTAGGCTAGTCCTGCTGGCATATTGAATGTCTGCTAGGTATTCTCATAACAAGGTCGCTTTTTCTAGTTCCAACTTTGTATTAAAGCACCCTAAAAAAACCAGTCAGCTCACGCAACAGCAGAAATTAAAAGAAGCAGCCTAAATAATACAGCTGCTGTGGAAGAGCTGTCTTCTTTTTCTTCACAGTAAAATTCACAGTAAAATTTCTGGGAAAAAAAGCCACCCAAAAGATGCTAGGACCTCTCTGTAGGAACAGTGAATGAAAACTTACATGTTACGTTTCATATTTATTTTCTTTGCAACTGTGTTCTTAGTCCTGGAGAGAACACTTCCTGCTCTAAGTACATATTTTGAATTCACTGTCAGATTGAAAAACAAACAAATGAAATACCCAAACAGAACAGTGCTTCCAGAAGCATTTGTAGCCTCTTGTCCTGGAAAAAGGCAGAGCTGCAGCTCTGTGGGAAATTCCTGGCAGGTCTGATGGCTTTGTGCTGTCTGTACTCTAAATCTATGCACACTCCAACCACCTACATAACTACACAGAAATCATCACTTTGGGGAAGTATTTCACCAACAAAACCACGACTTTCCTCATAACCTCACTTTTCTTCTGGCGGCTGTAGGACCTGTGACACTATTTTGGTGTTCAATCAAGACACCTCTGGAGGTTTCAGAAATCAGCAACACTTTAGGAAGGGGAAAAAAACAAAGCAAGCAGTGAGGTTGCTCCCCACCACCCCCATCTTCTTCCCCCTCCAGGGGAGTCAGGCACATTCTGCCATCACCAGTCCCTCTGTAAGAAGACAAATCACAATCGCTCGCTGCAGGTTTTTGTCTGTCACCCACCACGAGTCCCCAGCACTCGGTGCTCAGCTGACAGCCACGCCGTTTGCTGTCCCAGGAGAAGTGGGAGCCAGCAGTGCTGCCTTGCTGCCATCAGCAAAGGGCTCCCAGCAGACAGAGGCAGGTGCTGCTCCCTTCCCTCAGCACTGGGGCAAGGCGCGCCCACCCAAAGGGGATCAGCGGAGGCTGGAGATGCCAGGCAGGAGGATGGCCCCGGGCAGTACACGCTGCCATCCAGGCTCTGGCTGCTCTAATGGCTCAAGAGCTGAGATTAACTCGTCTCTGGCTCAGCTCCCCCTTAGTACGCAGCATATGGACACGGAGCAAGACACCTACTGCATAATCGGGCCTCTCATAAGCGCGAGCAGAGTTCTCAGCAGTTCCTGTGATACTCGGTGTCATCAGAGACTCATGGCACTGTCGTGCCTGGAGCTTGAATACCAGTCAAATTCATCCTACTGCCTCTAGGAAAAAATGCCAGGGGTCAGGAAAGGGCAGTGAAAACGGGCGAACCACAGAGGAAGGTGCGCTGTCCTCTAGTGCAGAGGAAGAGCAGAGATACACCAAAGAAAAGCAGGGCTAAAAATATCAAGAAGAGGGCAGAGGTGCTCACACGGTGCAGGCATACTGGGGCCACAGAAATGCATTTGCAGCTAGTTCTAACCTGCACTGATTGAAAGACAGGTACTTGTGTGGGGAGAGTTGAAAAAGATGTTTTATTTCCCAGCTCTCTGTACTTCCCCCCTCCCACCCCCTCCCCAGTTTTCTCCTTGGCAAAAATAAATTAAATCTTGAAACAAGGGACAGAGAACAGGGAAAGAGAACAGAAATGGGAGTGGGGAGAGGTCTTAGAAAACCCAGTTTTTCACTGAGATTTTTAAAGTTTAGGGACATAGTTTTGAAAACAGAATATCCTATTTGCTTTGCTTTTAATTGAAAAGAACTCAGCCAGCTCAACTCCTAATTAGCTTCCAGATAAAGAGATTGTTAAATTACCAACAAGCAGAAGGCAGAATAACATAGTGTCATCAAAATAAATAAAATAACTATAGGAGAGAATTAACTGTACAGCTCCATCCTCCATGGCCACAACAGAGCAGAAACACCTAAACCATCGACTCAGGAGATGAGAACTGCAACCTGGTTTTGTGGGGATTGAGAACAAAAGGCAAAGCTGTAGATTCAGAGTCAGGGTTTCAAGCTTCCAACACAAGATTAGTTTTGGAGCAACTGGGAGTGCAACACTGACAAGTCAATTCACAAACTAATAAATTTTTTTTTAATTTATATTTATTAAAAATCCCCAACCAGCCCAACCCTTCTAGGACCATCAAACTCGATCAGCTTAGAGTATGCACCTTGATAATATGCAAAGTAGTTCACTGAATCCAACCCTCAGACACTGGGCTCTGTTTAAGAATGGATTAATTCATGATTTATTTAAATTGATCTAAGATCAGATTACCACTGAAAAAGGTGGACCTGCACTCCTTCCGCTCCCTGTGTTTTCTCGGTTGATCCCTTGAAAAGGCTGCTCGGTGGGACCTGAACAGTTGGAAATCTTTCCTTTTACTTCATGGCTTAGATTTCACTCAGATCAGCCTCTCACCAGTATTAGGATAAGGAAGGGAGATGAAAGAGGAAGACAGGAGGGCTGAAATCTTCCTTTTAGTGGCAAAAGGAACACAGAGATCCTTAAACCAATGCTGAAAAGGCACCTCACTTTTGGATAGGTGTTTACTGTAGGAAATGTTATGTGGGGTGCAGGTATTGGCCATTTCCACAGCAACAGTGGAAAGCACCCCTTGTTTGCTCCTTTGGATGGTTACTAATTTGTAAAGCCAAAGTGCATTTCTAAGAACTTTTTTACTTGTTAGCAGGTCCTTCACCCACCCTCCCATTTGTCTGACTTTGTTCATAGAGACAAGGCCTGCCCAGATGAACACAGGCACTCCTGGGATGTTCCCTCTGTTCATCTTTGGAGTGTCAGTAGTCTGGGGATGTTCCTGGGGAGGCTGCTCTCAAGGAGTCAGGATTTCCCTGGCCACTTGTCCCTGTGAGTGAGGAAGGCTTACGACCTCCTCTCTGTGCAATTTGAATACACTAGCAAAATGCTCATTCTAACTGAAAAAGAAGATGCTTTTCATCTTTTATCTTTCATTTTCATTGATGACATTCATGCCATAGTTCAGAAGACCAGCTTGTTCTTGGCTGAGACATAGTGCTTTTAATTTATAAATTATGTCTTCTTAGAAAAAGAAAAAAACCCACTGCGTTCTGCCAGTCATACTGTCCTTGTTTTTTAATTACCAGCACCAAAGAGAAAAGGCTTTAATGCCTAGAAGAAATGTGCACATATTTTCTACCACAAAGAAATTCATCAATGTTTAGCACAAGGGATATAATTAATAGTTGTACTTTAAAATCCCAGCTAGGCTCATTGTAGTTGTTTGCCAAGAGAAAGATACACTAGCACTGCCATACAGAATGCATTTTTCCTATTGTTTCTGGTTTTCAGTAGGTAGCAAGACTGTGAATACAAACCAATGTGGCGGTGGCACAGCATCACCAGAACAATTGGCTGTAGCAGCCCCTTCCTCTACAAAGATTCACTTCACACAACAGTTACAGGTGAAAAAAGGAAAGAAACAATTGTCTCAAGGCCACCCACCCGCTCCTGAACAACTGCCTGCTGCTCTCTGCTTTCTGCTCTTTATTCCCCACCTCGCCCTGCTTTTATTTCAATCAGAACATAAGGACACTTTACAACTGCACTGAACAAACCCTTTCTTAGGTGCTGCTCCCAGATCTGACCCTTTGTTTTTAAAGAGCTGATCATTGTCCTGGTAAATGGCTGTGGGATAAAATTTTCTCACTGAGTGACTTGTGCTCACTGGCAGAGAAACCAGGCTGACAAACCTAAAGGTGCTGTGCATGCACGGCTCACATGAAGGGCTCCAAGACACAAAGCATGGGGGGTTTAGCCGACATTAATGTCCCCTGCTGCTCCCCTTTCCCCACCCGAGATCTCTGCCCTACTGCAAAAGCTGAAGGCCCATATGCTTAATCCAGTCAGTCTAAATGTTCCAGTTACACCAATGTTTCCTTTAACAACAATGAGGGGTGCCAAAATTCACCTCTGCCTTGTCCAACCCTCTGCCTACCTGCTTGTTCCCACCCCTAGAGATCTCCACTCTCATTTGTGTCGGTACAGCTGTGTGTGGAAGCTGAATAAGAGAAACCTATTTGCTTAAGGCAAGGGGGCCTTTGATTTTCATTTAAACCAAAGGGTGGGATCTCGCTGAGAAATCAGGTGTGAGCAGGGATGACTGGGGCACAGGCAAACATTCCTCTGGCATAGCAGGAGCAGCACCTTTGAGCAGAGGCTTTGAGGTGATTTGGCAGGGACGGCCTCTACTGCCACAGTCACATCTGCCAGGTCTCACCTGACACTCTGCCAGCTTCCGAGGAAATGGCACAGGTAAGGTCTGTTGGAAATTAGGCCTCTTATTTACAGTCTGGCTCGCTGACCTTAATAATGCACAGAGATAGGTCTGAAGTGAGTTTTGTTAGCATCGACTGGCAGTGATCCTTTCCCCAAGCTGTGCTTGTTTCTTTCTGCTGATGCCACGCCGATGGCAAGCTGACCCATGCTGAAAGCCAGGAGGAGAATCCTTGTCTGCAAGCAGCCGACATGGAAGAGAGAGCAGCTTACTAAACCTGATACCATATCTGAGGAGTTCAGAGGCAGCAAGTTCATTTTTCACGCTGTCACATCCATGGAGCCCTGTTGCTGTGCTTACACAGCAGATTTGCCTGTGCATCCCTGCGCCCGTTCACTCCTCCAGCTGGGCTTTGGTCAGGAAGTGGAGGTTTGAGTTAGGAGCTCCCGATAGTCTCTGAAATCCCAGACACCACATACAACTCGATTTTTCAGTACAGCTGCTTACATGAACTGCTTTAGACCAGAGTAACTTGTTACAGACTAATGGCATTTGCCTGAAACACCCTGTGCCAGGAGCTGCTGTTGGTCCTGCAGGGAAGTGTGAAGAAGGTTTTGCTGACTCATTGCCAGGGCTGACTTGTTACCTCACATGGGTGCAAATCAACTTGGAGCAGCCTTCAAGCAGCAAAACCCAAACTTACATTTAAGGACAGGCATGGGCAGGAAATGGTACAAACCCTTGGTATAGCTAAGCCTAAAAACAAAGCATATTGTTATTTTCAGAATATTGTTAATTTATAAATCAAAATTCAGAAATACGGCTTTGGTCTTAATACGTGCGTAGCTTGAAATAAAATTGGGATCTCCAGCTGTTTACAAATCTGCTAGTTCAGGAAGCAGAAAAACTGAATCGAGTATTTGTTTCCCTGTCTACTCCCAGCTGCATTTGCTTGCAACTTTTACAGAGCAGAGGCATTATTTTCTCCCCTGAGGTTTTATAGGACCAAAGAACCTCAGATGCACATGGCAACCCAGGGGCAATTGCCATACACATTAGAACATTACTAGTCCTATGTACTGGTCAGTATAAACACAACCCTCAAAACTTGTGTTGCCACCTGACACTTAAAGATCCAGACTGTCCACGGAGGGTGGGTTCCCACTCTGGGCTAAGAGGTATAGCTCTTGTCCTCCAGAGCAGCCAGCTCTCAGCCACTGCTTTTCTTCAGAAATATAATAATAATAATCTTCTACTCTTGCCCTCAGTGATGATTGTCTTCTTTTTGTATTCAGTTCCAATTAGTTTTTAAAATAGGCAAGGCGAGTTTCAAGCTGTGGAGTTTGTAATCCAGAGCTTATTAGCCTAAAGAAGAAAGTTCAAATTAAAGCAGTACTGGTTTTCTTTTTTGTAAATTACTTACATCCTGATTATCTGCCATTTTCATCTTTCTTTAAAAGTGGAGAGTTTGGCTGTTAATCTTAAATATTGGGAAATCTATCCAAAAGCACCTTGTCAAGTTGGTCAGAGCTGTCAGCTGTCAGTCTTGCTGAGGAACAATTCAGAGATTCCGTAGAGATGAACATGCTGTACACATATCTATAAATAAAACCTTCTATTTCGTTTGTGGTGAGCTAGAATTATGTATGCACCTACATACATCCAAGGCTATAAATAAAAATTAGTATCTTGTTCATGGCGCTGAGTTGGACTCAGATATGCTAATTGTTTCTCTCTCTGTTTTCACAAGTATGTACATATTGTCAGTGTATACTGTATATATAGTGTATACAATATGATAGTATCCTGTATCTAGGACACCAGATTTCTAACCCAAAGCTTATGGCTCTTAGAGCTCAGGTTATGGTCCTCTGCAAAGACCTCATCTCCTTATGGTCCCTTTCTAAGGGGAAGTAAGAAAGGATGGAGGGAGGACACCAGAGTAGAGAAGGTTCTCACCAAACCCAGATGTGAAAGACAAAATTCTCCTTCAAACATTTGCCATAACAGACTTTCACCTGGAATGAGAGGGAGGAATAACTCTGACCAGTCCTAGCAGGTAAGACATTACTATAGCACAGGATTCTGCTGAGCAGTGACTGAGCCAGACTGAGGAAACATGCAAGACCGAGGTGTGCACACAGAGAAGTGCAGGGGGATGTGTGGCTGAAGGCCTGCAAAAAGGAGGCTGCAGCAGTCCTCCTTCACATCAGGGGATGGTGAAAAAGGCAGAGAAAAGGCATGACATGACTCTTAGCCAGCATTTACTGCTCTCCCTAGTTCATCTCCAGCAGGTAGCACACAGCACTCCAGTGTGACATACATTTGATGAATAGCATTGCTCAGACTGTTCATGTCATTTCAAGTTGCCCTATCAAGGCAGCTCAAATTCCCATTGTAGTCCCCAGACAGGCGAAAATCCTCCACACAGACCTTCAGCCACGAGTCAGCCTCAGGTACTGCGAGACACGGTGCTGGAACAGAGATTACCAGAGGCTAATGTACACCTAGGCATATGCTGTGCATCCTCACAGAACAGATAATGATAGCTCACAGATAAATCAGAGACTGGACAGGCATAAAGATACACAGACACAGTTCAGATAACAGATGGGCATCATTAGACAATGGACACTAACAGACAACAGCTTTAATGGGAATGATGGGTACGGAAGATCCAGTGTATCTTTCCTCTGAGCTGACCCTCCAGTACCTCCTTCATTCTTTCCCATTAGTCTTCACACCCCAAGACACACATTAAGAAAAAATGTCTTTCATTACTGGCTGCTGCTCCTGGGAGACAAACCTTGGCTTTGGTGCAGGTTATTTTCTGTCTGTCTCTAAAACCAAAAAGGACAGAGTGGACCCTGCTCTCAGGATTACATAGTTGCAGAAGAGGTTTGAGATAACTTTTGTTTCAAGCATTTCTCACTTATTTCTACAGGACCTCTTTCTGCAAGAGGCTTCTTGTTCTCATCAGGTTTGAATGATACTTAAGTGTATCTTTAATCTATTTTATTTCATAGGAGATGAAGTAAATGTTAGCTTGTACTGTGGCCAGCAGGAGCCTCCAAACCATTAACCGAGAGTTATGGCAGACAGGGACCTGCAGAAGTTGCAGGAACCTGACATTTGCAGAAATCCAACACTTAGATGTTAAGGAATTGCTTTGAACAACTTTAGGGTAGACTTGTAAAAGTTTCCCATTATATTGGCCAGAGTCAGTGTGGCTTTTAAAATTCTTTCACTCAATGTTACTACTACCTTCAGTAAAGTATATTAATTTGGTTGAAATTACCTACTCAATAGTTGCTTGCTAATAACCCATACATTATTATGTGGATTTTCACCAGCTCGTGATCTGTAACTATGAATACATTCAAAGTATTTACCTCAAATCTTGTTAAACTGATAGCTTTGGCTCTGTTTATTCAAGACACTGCTTTTAGAAAAGTCCTTAAGGAAATGTGTCTTGTACACAGAGCACCATGGAAGAGCAACACATTACCACAATCTGAACTATTGCTCATGCATTGTGCAATCTGGAACATAGCACAGCCAAGCCAGAATCACAGATGGTGTTTTACATGACAGCAGTCATGACTATTGGCCCTCGAGTCATTTGGAAAAAACCAAAATAAAACAACGCAACCCTCAGCATCTACCAGGATCAGGTCATACTGGAGGAGACAGAAAAAGCAGCATCACTGCTTTATAAACATCTGATTTACACCCTAAGAGGTAATTATGGCACAGCTGGTAGGAAAAATTTCAAACAAATAGTTAAAATAAATATCAAAATGAAGAATTAACTTAATCCAATCAACATTGCCTTCTCTGCACTGCATCATGCCATTTTGATATGAGAAGGTCCTGAGCAAAAATGCTATTTTGGCAGGTTTTAGGGACAAAAATTCAGTCCTAAAATTCCCTCTTGGAGCATTTGCATGTATAGAGACTTTGGTAGCTTTCAAACCGTCTGTGGTGCAGGTTGTTTATCAGAACAGGTCTTTTATGTGATAAAGGCAATCCAGACCCAAATCTAGGGTGATTCTCCAACATTAAAACTAGGCCTTGAGCAAAATTCATAGACTGGCTAAGGAGCATCTCCTTAATGAAACAGGCATCTTCACAGAACTACCCAAGTTCAAAGCTCCTGGTTCAGGAGTGGCCAGAGCACATTTTGCTTTTGTTTGCTCAGTATCTCAGGTTTGGAAATTTATCAAGCTCAAATAGATAATTGATTGGAGGAAGCATTAGATTTCAGGCCACTGTATCGTGTGTGCTGCTCTCAAACCACTTGTAGCAAATACATCCAGAGTGTCTGACACTCTGTGCATCCAAACCTAAAGCCAAGTCCCTGCAAGGACACCCTGAGCACACCCTTACTTGCACGAGTGAGGCAAAATCCTGTATCCATGTTAAAAAGGCCAAAGTGAGTACCTTTCTGCCCAAGTGCCAGAGATTTTCCCAATTTATCCGAAGCAGTTGCTCAGACAAAAGGAGTCCATGTAGTTGTTTAACAGCATAGCACAGAAGACAGTTCTGTATCCATCCTTGCCTCTGCCTGTGAATGCCCCCAGAAAAATCCCCTAGGTTCAACTCCATGGAATGCAAATGAGATAGGATGGTGTTTCTAAGGAGTCCTTATGCCTGACACTTAGGAAAAATATCTACAATGCGAAGCATGTCATACTGCTAGTGGGAATTGCAGGAGGAGAGAGAACATTTTCTAAGACATCTGCAGGGAATATTTTATGAATTGAAGTGTGTTTTCTCTTAGGGGACAGTTTCATTTCTTTACTTGATTATCTCTGATATTTTAACAACCATTTTTTAAATGGTTTTCAAAAGAATGGAACTTAGAATCCAGAGGACATGCAATCCCCAAGGAGATGAGCATTTTGCTTAGGTAGCCACCCATAACATTGGGGCATCTCGAACAGAAGTGGGAAAAATAAAGGAGTCTATGCAAAAATTAGAGGCTGAAAAACCAAAATGGTAAAAAAATACCAGTGTAAATTTCTTATTTGTTGAATTGAAAATTGTTCTGAGAAATATGAGATAAGTAATAAAAAAGTAAAGGGGCTGTTTAGATAATTCTCATAATACTGCCCTTCAGATCACACTGGTCATTACAGTGCAACCCAGCATAACTGGACTACACCCAGCAGAAGCAGCCCCATTTCCCTGCAGATATTACTCTCCAGTAAATAGTTAAGCCAAAAGTGGAGGCCTGAACCCACTCACTCCCTGATCAGACTGCAAGACTTGTCACTGCCACACTGGCACTGGTCTGCTAAAATCTACCGGGTTTGTTACACTTGCTAAGGTGCAAGACCGGGGTAATGCCAAGCAAACAGACGTGCAGTAGCTCAAAATAGAGAGGCTGCTGATCATTTGTAATTTCCTTCCACCACTCCAGGTTTTTCACTGTGGCTGCTGAAAGCTGTTCTAACACAGACAAGGTCCAGGCATTCTGGACACTGTGCTCTGCAGGTCTCCATCATCTTGTCCAGCCACAACCAAATCCTGTTAACAGCCTCACCCTCACATTCACCCCATTAACAGGCAGAGAAATTGCAGTGCCTGGATGCACAAGCAGAAATAATAGACAGCAGCTGGAAACCTACTGCCCAAAAAAAAGTGTACATTGGGTGGATCACTCCTCACATTGCTTCCAAGTGTCTTTTAATGACAACTTGAGAGAAAACACCAAAACACTGCAGTCTGACGTGGCTTCTTGATACACACGGAATTAAGAGACAAAAGGTTCAGGTCATTTGATGAGGTGGGTGAGGACCCATCCAAACCAGCCAAAGAGCAGGACAGGAAGGTTCCCGAAAAGAGGTGCTTTTCCATCACTCACAGCACAGTCCTGTGACTGACGGCCAAGGCACAAGCCCTCTTGTCCCAAGGCCACAAGTATCCTCTTCTCCTGCTGCCTAATCTGCCTTTAACTCCTCCTGTTGTTTCCTTACCAATCGGATCTGCGTAGGTTTCCAGGAGAGAAACAACCCAAACCCAAATACTTCCTAAGGCAAATCCAGCTTTCCCAGCTTACATGGAACACATGTTGTGCCCCAGTGAAGGGCTGGAGAGCCTGGCTGCTCTGCCCTGCCTGCTGCTGTCCTCACTTGGAACGAAAATCAAACAGTTTCTGCTGACTCCCACTCCTAACCATTCATAGCAGACAGAATGAGAGCAAGAAAGGGATTCCACTGAGCAAAGAAACCAGGAGGGCACAGGCGTGGGCAAGGCAGCCGAGGAACAGAAGGCAGCATTTGTTTTGACTGATGCAACCTGACAAAAGGCAAGTAATGTGTCCATTTGCACAGCTGCATTTTGCTGTAGATGTGGCATGGACCACACAAAGGATATTTAATGTAACAAATCGGTAATACAGAAAGGCGGGTTTTTTCCAGTTTCACACATAAAAATTTAATACATATCTATTTCAAAGAGACTCACACCACCCTTTTAGGCAAACCCTTTTTTCAGAATTAAACATATGAGGGGTTTTATTGTGAAAAGTAGCACGGGTTCATGTGGGATCAAGCTGGGAACAGTGACAGCACCAGTTGTTGGGCTTTAGAGAGTGTAGTGGTTGAAACCTGGGTTAGTAAGCCACAAAACTTAAAAAAACATCTGTCCACAGCTGGTTTAGGTTCCCAGAAATGTGCACCGCATGGTCAGGGGAGGGATGCTCAGGGAGAAGTAAGCAGCTCCAGTGTTAGCCTTCACTGCTTTTGGTCCCCTGGGAAATGCAAATCACCATCTGGCTACTTTTTTGATGAAGGAAGGGTTAAAAACCAGGTGTAACTCGAAAGAAAATTTCAGCTTCACTGAAGAGACACAGCGAAAAAAATAAAAGCACAAACCTAGCTGCACAAAGCCATCTGGGACTCTCGTTACATATGGGCCTGAAGTGGAATTGCACCTCACCAAACAGAGCTGGGGCAACTCTTAACTGGGGCACAGGGAAACTGGGCTGCCTGCACAAGAGCACTCCCAGTACCAACACAGCCACGAGCAGGCTCTGATCTAGGTTGCCACAAGGATTCAAATTCACTGAGTATTAAAGCAGAGAAATGCTAGAACCTCCTAACTAGGCAGTTTGTTTCTCCTCCCCCCTACCAAGGACTGTCAGACCTTACTTTCCTGCTTAACAGGTGAGTAATTACTTTTCAAATTTACAGCAAGCTGTTGATTGAAAACATATAATTTTGAAATTATGATTATGGTAAACTTACATTATAATATTACATTATTCAATCTGCCATTATTTTTCAACAGCAAAATATTTTGATTGAGTGAATCCATTTCCTTAATCTTCAAAACAGGACAGTTGAAATAGCAATTTCCCAAGAACAGCAGAAGCATAAAATATCCTCTGGCAGCTTATCTGCGGGGTTTAATGCACAGACTGCTGGAGCACTACCAGGGTGGGCCGTTCTCCATGCACACTGTGCCTTATTGTATGTGCTGCTGGTCCTAATTGCTTTAGGACCTAATTGCTGTGACACTATTGAACCCAGGACAGCAGTGTTTTGTTGTGTTTTATCGTGGCTTTTGTTGTTGCTCTTGTTGTTGTTGTTTTAAATTAAAGAAATAAACGGGCACCCCTCCCACGCCCCAGCACCACGTAGGAAGCAACCCTCAGACCACGGCTGCGCTGTGCTAATCCAGCAACAAAAGTGTGGCAGGGGGAGGCAACCGACTCTTCAACCACCTCAGGCACTGCTCCTCCTCCCCAGGGATGGCAGGGCGCGCTGGGGCACTTCTCACTTATTTCTCTATAAGAAGAGGCATAAAATTTGCATCATCTACAAATTAGAGGGTCCCCAGCCACCTCTCCCTGCAGTTTCCTCCCATTCACGTGTTTTCTGAGCATGATTCCAGTCTCCAGGTCCTAAACATCCTAGGAACAAATGTAGGCTGCTTTGCTATAGGACAGCAAGTACTTGGTCTCAGACTATAAAGGACCTGAAAAGGGCTGGAGACCTGGGTGTGTGTCCAGAAGAGATCACCCAGCAGGGTGGATCCACAACAGCCACGGTTTTGTCTGCACTAAAGCCAACCTATTCTTTCCCAATAATTAATGTGCCCCATAAAGTCCTGATTAACCACTCCGCCACTAAAATGTATACTTCTAAAAGATACAGGTTGTTTAAAATGCACAGGATGTTTTCTAATATAATTTCCCCTTTTTTGTCAAAACTGAAAATGCAAGGAGGCCTAGCTGCAAGAGAGTATGACGGCAAATGCTTTTAGGTTAAAAATTTACCAAGTTCCACATTCTTCTTGCATGAAGAGGACGGCACCAATTACTTTTGCAATGTGCAAAAATGTACAAAGAGACTATATTCTCCTGGGCTGAGGCTTTGTACATAGAGTCAGCTAGACACAGAAGATAGTTTGGGGCCTCAAAATGTATTCCAACTGATTTCCAGCTCCTCTGCTACATTGACATTTTCCTGTGACAGGTCTTTTTTGCACAGCACAGTTAGCTTTGCTTGAAAAAATTAAATTATTAGCTTGTGTACAGCTTGCTCAGATGAAATGATATCTGCCCTGTCAAAAATGTATCTTAATTAGTTAAGACAACAGGCATTTTCCAGAACTGGCCTGTCGGAAAACATACCCTAGCATAAGAGAATCTTAAGGGTGATTTCACTTACAGAGCTTTAGTGAGACTGTATTTCACCTTCTACATGCAAGTCTTTTCTTTACCTTCTTGAGGGCTGATACAGCTTATCTTCAGGTCACTGAATATCATGAGACATCATTCTTGGAGCTTTAGTAATTTTTATTGTTTAAATATTTAAACAACAAAACCTCCGGGGATGCAGAATTGCAGTAGGGTACCTACCAGAAATTTAAGGTGGAATGCATGACAGATATGTTTTAACTGTTCTTCTTTGCTGTCCCCTGTTCCCTGTCTTCCTGGAATAGCATTATTTACTGAGATAAATCCCAGTAAATTTAAACATACTATTATGATCAAATAGAGGGATCACAGCACAAAAGTTTTTGCTTTCCAGCACCACCAGAGCAAAAAGCCAATGAAGACAACCTTACAAACCCAGCCAAGCAAAACTGTTCAAACTGAGCAGGGACCATGAACCCTGCAATACCTTTATTGTGCCAGTACAGCTCTCAGTACAGGTCACAGAGAGGATGGTAACGTGCTCTCCTGTTTAAGTTTCTCTTTTTGAAATTAACCTGAATGTCTGGTTTGTTGGCTTTACAATAATTGCTTTGGGGACAGTCAGAATGTATTGATGTAGTGTTCACTGTATTATATTTATGTAGTAATGAAGGACATATTAAAATCTGGTTTAAGGTAGCAAGACTTGTACTCATGCAGCTGCAATGCCAACAGCATTAAACATCTGGAGCTGGTACCCACTAACACAACAAAGAAATGCAATCCTCTGAAATCCAACACAGTGCGATGTTTTTTGGGGTTTTATTTGGGGGG